>PVIR01019359.1:8286-32192 GCA_004026965.1 Petromus typicus
GGGTGTGGAGACCCACACCCAGCAGCAACCAGTACCACATACCACAGTGCCGGGCGTGGTGGCTCACGCCTGTAATCCCAGCACTCGGGAGGCAGAGGCAGGAGGATTGTGATGTGAGTTGGAGGCTGAGCTCAGGGCCAGCCTGAACCACAAAGCGAGACCCTGTCTCAAAAAACCTAAAAAAAAAAAAAAAAAAATGTTATGGAGGAAGGCAGCTTTGGGCAGAAGCAAAGCCTGGATTCTCAACTCATGCTGCTTACATGGCTGCTGCCCTTAGAAAGGGCACATGATTGCTGGGATTACCTATTCTTTGATTTAGCAAACAGACGTCTCTCCAGCTGTGTGCTGCATGGTCGCACATGCCCCTCTTGCTAAACCTGTCTCTTGGGGACGCTGTAGCTCTGGGAGTGCACATTTGGGCACCAAGCTGGCCATGACCCTCTAGAGAGAAGATATGAATAGCAAATCTATCCCTTGGGAAGACATTGCTACCAAATTCACCTTCACCTTAATCCAAAGAACTGTGGGATTTCACTACCATGACTGCTGCTGGCTGACTGGCATTATGGATGAAGGGTCACCTGGAAAACAGACACAGGATGTAGCGCTTTGGAAAACTCAGATAGATCCATGAAGGAGCAGTCAGGGGATATGCCACCCTAAAGCTGTGGCCTCCCTCGTCCAGGCCCCCTGGTTCCACTTCCTTTGAGGATCCATATTAATGGCTCTGTTTGTACCAGGGAGCCGAAGCAGCTGGCCTTATGCAGCTGGTTCCAAGCTTGAGGAACAATCAAAACACGAACGGGACTTTGCCTTGGCTGTCACGATTACATAACACACCCTTGGCTTGGTGTCCAGTGAGCTACCACAGCATTTACAAAGGACCCTGAATCCAGACTTTGTTGGCTCATTGTTTCCGAGCATGGCCTTTGCACAGAATAGAGTCAGTGTCCTGAATACACAGGCATAGATCTCCCCAGATCTGTGTCACAGGCATGGGGACCAGGGCAACAGATGTGTCCTGCAGTTTGTCCATGATCACCCTGGAGGTGCTTCCTATAGAGTCTTGTGCAGAGCTGTTCAAAGAAGAAGATACTATACTTGTTTCCTCAGAAGCTCAGCACTAAAGACCAACAGACAGGAGTTGTGAGCACAAAGCACTGGCTGCTAACTGGAGGGCCGCTGCTTTCATCTGTAAAGTGTGTGTGTGGGGGTAGGTCTTAACAGAAACTACATCATTCATATGAACTACCTGACCTTGTGTCAGGCATGCCACAGACGATCAAAAACACAATTCCTGCTTCTTTCTGACATAGGATACACCGTCCCTAAGCATGGGCCGTCTAACACACTTGCAAGAGCACTACAATATAATTTTGGGGAAAAATAATTTCATAATGAAAACTATGATTAGGCCTAGCCTTCCTGCCTACAGGCCAGCTACAGCATGTCTAGACACAACTCTGTCTTCATCTCCTGTAACAACAAAGACCCCAGTGGTCTCATGGGCTATGACACTCCAGGGCAGAACTACACCAGGATCTTCTTCATCTACACAATTCCTCCTTGTTCTAGGATGTATAACCTGCTATCCCTGAGTGACCTGCGACATTTGTTACTCCTGATTTACCAAAACTACTGCCCTTTGAGTGACCTGTTACCTTTCTTACTCAGGATGTACTCGATAAAAGTGTGGCAAGCTCAGGTTTTTCGTTTTTGCTGCCCAGACTAGCATGTATCAGGCCCAAACTCAGCTTCTTCTCTAAGATTCATTTCTATCTACATATTAATTAATTCACCTTGTGCCATTGGGCTCACAGGAGACTAGAACTTAACTGTAGATATTTTAGTTATGTCCCCTTTTCCTGTCCCTATAACACACGACTCCACTTATAGGTCCTCAAGAATCCTCAACCACTCCAAGGGTATGGGGCAGGATGGACTTCTAATCCATAATTACACTACCATTTCTGGGTTTTCAACATTGCTGATGCTCTGCAAAGGTGACTCATGAGTTCCAAAAACCATCTTTATTGATTCAAAATATAAAATGGAAAAAAAAAGCAGGATGAGTTATGGAGAAAGGTAAACTGATATCAACTACCAGCACCCTTCTCATTAGGTCAGGATGGAGGAGAATTTCCTTTAGGTTAACTCATATTCTTTAAATTGTCTTCTCCAAATAAAATGCTGGCTGGCTGGGGAAGAGGTGGTACCATCAGGAGGGGCCAGCGTGTTGCAGGCGTTCTGGAAGTGTTGGCACTCAGACAGGACTGTAGCAGTGTAGGTGAGGCTGGCATAATGGTACAGCACTGGTACAAGACAAATTTGATGCAAAAACAGTGTGAAATACGTGTGACACCTTGTACTGGTACTACATAGGATTACCAACCCCTAATGGAAAGCCCATCAACACGCCTGGCTTCCCACTGCGTCTAAACCCAAACCATTTCTAACAAAACATCTGTGATCCCTTCCTGTTGTTATTTCTTTGTTTTTAATGTCCAATTAATTGTGGAAAGGTATTTTGGGGAAATTAAAATATAAATTACTAGGGGCCGGGGATATAGCTCAGTGGTTCCGGTGCCTGCCTTGCAAGTGCAAGGGCCCAGGTTCGATCCCCGGTAACCACATACCTATACTGGGCGTGTAGACTCACCCCAGCAGCAACCAATACCACATACCACAGTGCCAGGCATGTTGGCTCACGCCTATAATCCCAGCACTTGGGAGGCAGAGGCAGGAGGATTGCTGTGATGTGAGTTTGAGGCTGAGCTCAGGGCCAGCCTGAACCACAAAGGGAGACCCTGTCTCAAAAAACCTAAAAAAAAAAAAACCCCATAAATTACTAATGAAATAAATACAATCAATGAAATCATACAAAATAAAATCAAGACAATATACAAGCCCTGGCTCAAAAGGCCTTAAGTGGGGAATCGGAGTGACTTGCCTGCTGTCATAGCCAGTCAGTGGCACTGAGGAAGTGACTGCTGCAGTCCCTCTGGAGCAGGCCACGAGACCCCACTACGCTGTCCTCACAGTCAGGAGGACAGGCAGGCCAGAGGAGAGTGAATGGGGCACTGGCTTCGGGAAGAAACTCAGCCATTAAAATAAATGTTGAAATAACAATGTTTTTTAAAAATGAGAATTTTTCACAATGGAAGGTGCCGTCTTGGAGCTTGAGGCAAAAGATAGATGAAGGAACACTACCTTTACGATTTCTGCTCACTGTGGATTTTTACTTTTTAATTCTGAGACGGTCACAGGTAGCATGTGCAGGGATGGTACACCCCAGGACTCGCCATGGGGACAGCTATTCTCTGGCATGTCCCAGGTGGGGGAATCCTGTCCCAGGATTCAGGAAGATGGGGAGGCAGTGTTCAAAAAGTGGCGCAGAGCAAAATAATGGCTACTTCTCTCCCTTCTAAGACTCCACTGATCAGAAGATGTATGATCGACTTACTATTGTCTTTCTAGAAAGAAAAACAGGACTGGTAGCTTCTTCTGATAGCATTTATACGAATCACCCAGATTGCAGAAATACTACCATATGGGGCCAAAAACGTTAAAATGCAGGCAATGGAGAAAAATGTTTGGTTGTTTGGTGTTATTTTTGTTTTTTGAGACAGGGTCCGATTATACTGTCCATGCTGGTCAAGCGATCCCCACCTCACCCTTAGAGATCCTAAGATTTCAAAGTATTAAAGACTGTACCCCAACAATACGATCTCAAAGAACAAAGTAATTTATTGATGGACTGTACTATTTACATAAATCAACTGACGAAAGTGCACATTATAACCGTTGCTAAAAACTGCTCTGTAAAGAGATATGTGATACAGGGAATACAGTGGGCTCCCCCTTGGAGCCTTCCTGGGCGCCTGAGCTGGGCGCTGCTCCAAGACTGAGGGACCTTCCAGTCCGGCTTTATTCTGGGCTAGAGAGCACGGGAGAAGGAGACAGCACCCTAAGGCCACCTCTAAGAAAACGGGACCCGTCCATGTTGTAGGAATTTCATCCTCACAGCTGGAATTTGGGTCGGCACAGCTGGAATCTGGTTCGGACTCCGAAGCGGGAAAGACCGTTGAAACCTGGGGTTCCCTCCCGCGTCCCAGGCAGGACCTTTTCCTAAAGCGCGCCTCCCTGGAGATGCAAACGGCACTGAGGCCGCACTTGAAGGTGCCGCGAAAGCGATCCCTGTCGCATTCTTTCTCCAGCTGGCCGCCCCAACTACTGATTTACCCTGCGCCGCTGGGCTGACGTCAGCATTGATGCAGCTTGAGAGACCCTTGGGGTCACCCCGTCCTCAGAAACGCAGCAAACGAACCCTAATCGCAATCTAGGAGCCGAAGTCGTGCCATCGTGGGGGAACTTGGACTGGGGAAGACTGAGACTGTGGGTGCCAGGTCCGCAGCCCAGTGGCTATAAAGGAGCCGGCAGCACGTGGAGCCCAACCCTGCTTCCTTCCGCAGCCTCAAGAACTCCGCGTTTTCCGAGGCTCGGGGACTCGCAATGTACCGCGGATCCGCCCAACTCTCCTTGAATCTGAAAGGCGCCGGCTGGGTGGGGCGAGGACCCCACACACAGCAACACGAACACTCTCGGTGCCGATTCGGGTCGCGAGCCGGGCGGGACCAGCAGGGTCGCAGTTGTCCTCGAAACGTGCTGGTCCACGCGCAGCCCACCGAGATCCACAGCCCCCACGCTGCGGGTCTGCGGCGGAGCCTGAGTGCGTGCGGGTGTCAGCGGTAGGGCCTAAGCCGAGACCTTGAGAGAGGAGATGGCGCAGGAAGCCGCTTCCAGCGAATCCTGGAGCCGCCCCAGGCGCGGGGACAAGCCTGGCGAGCCGGGGCGGCAGGATCGGGTCTGTGGCGCCGCACGCGGCGCACTTCCTGTACAACGCGCGCCGCCTTCCACCGCGCCGGGCTCCCAGAGCCTGCGTCGGTGCCAGGCCCGGCCCCTGGCGGCCGCTCCTCTGCCCCCTGGGACAGTGGTGCGGCCCCGGGCGGGGGCCCTGCCTTCCTGGCCCCACGGGGCTCCGGGTCTGTCCTGGGGCTGGCAGGGCCGCGGGATAGGCGGCCCAGACTTGTGCCCGCAGCCATGCAGTAGCCCAATTGCGAGAAGCTTTCGCCTTTGCACCTCCTCTTCCCCTCCTGCCCTCCCTCTCGGGCGGAGAGGACCGCCCCGGTTCCAGGCTCCGGGCTGCTTATTCTGTGGCCTAGGATCTGGCAATCAAATATTCTACTCCCTCCACCCAGACTGTGGCACGAAGCGCAGTTTTCCAAATTGTTGTTTTTAATTGCACCTGCCTCAGAGATTACCTCCGGAAAGCTGTGGGAGGAGCCGAGAGGGTGGAAAATGCTGCCTCGCTTTGCAAAAGGAAGAAAACTTTGTCACCCAACAGGAGACCGCTGCCACGCGTAACCAGCACAAGCGCGGATTTCGACTCCGACTTTGCGCCCCATGGTTCCATAGGGGAGAGAAGGCGACGGACTCCGCGCCGCCGGGACCTCCAGCCCTTGGGTGGCGCGGCGCGAGTCCCCGCTCCACCCCCGCCCCGCGGAAGTCCCCACGCGGTGTCTTCACCGGGGAAAAATCAGTCATAACGAGCGCGTGGCTCGGGACCAACCCCAGCGGCAAGACGAGGCAGGGAGGGGACCGAGCCCCAGGGACAAGTCCCCCGCTTAACATCTGGTTAAAGTTATGGGAAGCGCGGCCATGGACACCAAGAAGAAGAAAGAGGTTTCCAGCCCCGGCGGGAGCGGCGGCAAGAAGAACCCCAGCCAGAAGAGGCGTTCGCTGCGAGTGCACATTCCGGTGAGTCCCAGCACTGCGGCGACCGCTGGCCGCGGCGCGGAGGCGGTTAACGCAGGACGCCCCGCGCGAGCCGTGCCCCCGCCCCCGCCTGTCTCTACAGTGACAGCGGCTGGGGGAGGGGGGATTGGGCAGGGCGGGGTCTGAGCGGCAGATCTGAGGCTTGATCTCGCCCCTCACCCTTGGGCGGCCCGGGTAGAGACCGTTCGGCGAAAGGGGTTGGGGGGGGTGCCTAGGGGCTGGGCGTTGCCCGGGAGTCCGCCGGGTGCCAGTGCCGGGGGCGGTGCGTCTGCTTGTTTTGCAGAAAAAGGACTGTGTGGACCGCGCTGAGGGTGGGTGGTGGTGAGGGGTGGAGCTGCTCTCCGAGGACAGAGGGAGGGGAGGGGAGGAGAAAGGAGGGGTGGTGTGCAGGGACGGGGGGGTGGGGGGGGGCGGAGCTGCGCCCCCAGGTGGATCTGTCTTCTAGTTAATTTTCTTCCGCGTGTTTCTGGTCTTGGGTCTGCAGCCATTCCCTTCGCCCTCCCCTGGAGCATGCTTTGGGCCTCCGCGATATTTGGGGGTTCAGGACCTCCTAATCTGCGCAGGGCTGCCTTGAACTTCAGCCCCAGTCACGCCAGCGACTTGGGCTGGACTTTAGCGATACTGATCGATCTACAGGTTGACCTTGTCCAACCAGAGGGAGCGGCGGGCAGATCGTGTGCCCACCCTGCCCAGGAGCTGGATGCCCCTTGTCCTCTCCACCGCGCAGCAGGGAGGGGTGGTGGGAGGTGCACCGCACGCTTATCTAGACTCTAAGGGAGCCCCCCCCACACACACACACACTGGGTCACACCCTCCGTCGCGACCAACCCAGTAAATGCTTGTCGGAACACCACACACGTGCTGGCACACCCCCAGACGCGCGTGCACAGGCTGAACACACCCCTGTGCGCGCAGACTAGAGGGCTCCAGGGAGAAAAGTGTGTTCTCCCTTCTCCACGGCGGGTCTGGGACAGGCCAGGGGTGCAGCGCATTCCCGGGGCTGCCTGGGCACCTCATCAAAACAAATCCTTCCTGACAGCCACATGCGATCTGGCCGGTCAGCGGCCGGTGACTCCTTCCACTGCAAAGAGCACTAGGCATTTTCCTCCTGCATTTACTGATCAAAGCCAAAGCCCTTCCTTCAGCACTCCCCCCAGGTCCTGCTGCTCAGATGTTTGCTCCCAGGGGGGGTCTGTAACACTCAGATGCAGAAGGGGATGTCCAGGAGTTGGGGTCCAGCCTTCTAAGGGCACTTAAGGGGCCGGACCTCTGTGTCACAATGGGAGCCCAGGGAGTGAGCAACTGGACTCCCAGCCACTACTGTGGTGATTCAGTTATTCAGGAATAAGGGTTTGACTTGGAAAACAATTATTAAAGTTAGACATTGCTACTAAAATCTCTTTAACAGTGACCACTGGATCATTTCACCACTTAGTTTGTCTCATTTGTCAAATGGAAAAATACCCGTTTTGCGTGCCTCATAACAGAGATGTAGAAGTAAAATAATTAATGGGAAAGTGTTTTATAATTTTAAGTGTTATATACATGTATGATTATTAACTTTGATCCCAGAACACTAAATTGTAAAGGGAGACAAGGGACAAAGGGGACAGAAGGTGATAATGGGTGGCATTGTATGGATGGGCCATTGTCTTGAGGCCACATGGATAGAGTAGCTATTCCAAATGCTGCCTGGGTCGACACTAGTGCTAGTGTAGGACGAAATCTAGAACCAGTTATGGAGCTGAGAGTGTATGTCAGAAACTCATGTTGTAGTTGGGACACAGTGCCATCCTTGTGGCCAGAGGTGACACTGGCAGCTTTGTACGACATTCTTGGCATGATCCAATCCTTCCTGAACGGAGCACTCACTCCATAGCGGTTAACTGAGTGTCACTGTATGCTTTGCATTCACCTTACACTGAGATTCAGGGCCGGAGAGGGTGGTCTCTCCTGGTCCTCGAAGAGCTTGAAGCTGCTGGTGGGACCTGGGATCGAGTATCTCCCACTCATACTGTTATTATCTATTATTATCTGTTGACTACCATACTGAAGGGTTGGTGCTGGAAAGTGATTTATAGTGATGAGTTGACAGCGACTGCTTATAGAGGTAGGAGCACTGAGTGGTCCTGCGTGGTCAGTCTTGAGCTCCTAAGGGGAAGATGGTCACTTCCATTACAGTGAGATCCTGAGTTTCCTGGAGGGAAGAGCCTGGGACCAGGTTACTAGGGAATGGATTCATTTGGGTTGATGGCGGGACCTTGAGGGGAGGTTGTCAGATATAATAAGTACAAATACAAAATGCCCAGTAAAATTAGGATTTCAGGTAAATAATATACAATGTTTTAACATAAGTATGTCCAACACAGTGTTTGGGACATGCTTATACTTTCCATTGTTTCTGTGGGATTTCACTGGATGTCCTGTCTTCTCAGGCAAGCCTGCCTTGAGGCTAGGCCAGGCCTAGCCCTCTGCAAGGGGGTGTGGGGGAATGTGATGGTCCTCAAGTCTATGGCCAGCTTGACCTCACCTGCAGTTTTGGGGTGCAGCTTTGTCTGCCCACAAGAGTCCTCCTAGCTCAGCCCAGTGCAAGGACACCTGGCAGGGCTGAGTGGTGCTTTGAGGGACCATGGTGGGTATAGTTGGGAGACAGCGCCAGCTCCCATTCTGGGATGAGACAGCTCTGGTGGGTTCTACTCACTCCCAGCGCAGGGTTGAGCCCTCCTTAGTCACCCCACTAGATCTCCTGGATTATCTGCTTTTTTCTCCTCACTTATGCTACCTGAGCTAAAGTACCAAATCTGAGTTCTTGTCTGGGTGCCATTTTGGGGTGGGGCTAAACTAAGACTCTGTGAAAACGTGCTGAAAATAACAGTCCATGGGAAGTGACTTGGAAAAGTTGCAGAGTGGAGTGAAGGACAAAGGTTAGGGGTCTGGGCCTAAGGGCCTTAACGAGGCAGGATCTGAGAGTAGGCAGGAAGGGGAAGTGGGAGAGCTCAGTGGAGGATGTGCGGAGGCAGCCAGAAATGGAGCGGACCGCGTTATGAGTTAGAGGTAGTGAGCTGGTGTAAGGGACCTACCTGTTCTTGGGGAAATTGGTGAATTCAACCATGGCCAGTGATACTGAGCCAAGGGCAGTAAATCTGCAAAGGAAATCATATCCAATTCCTCATGCCCCCAGTCCCAGGAATGCCACACATCCAAACGTGGCTTGGCTTCCAAGGAGTTGCTCTTGAAAGATCCTGTGGCTCTGGTGGCCCTGTGAGTGTGGCACTTGGTAGTGTCCAGTGGTGCCTGGGTGAGAAGGCCATCTGAGCTTCTTGTGTCCACTACCCATCTTTTGCTCCAGTTGGACCGAGTCCTTTTGAGGACCCAAGTCCCCACCCCCCCATATCTGGTGCAGAGCAGGATGGTGGCTTCTGGTCTTGGGGAAATCACTGCAAATCTCCCCCCTTGGGCTGGGATCATCTTTAGCCATCTTTACCCCCCTTCCTACCAATGGCCCGTATTTGTCTTGGATGCCTGGAAAGAAGAATCCATTTTAGGGGACATGCCGAGGCTGATGAGTTGTAGCAATGCAGATAAGGGAGACCAAGTGCTATTTACACAACTTAGAAGTTGAACTTGGTGGATGGGGGGGCTGCCCAGGAAGGGAAAACAGTGCCTGGGTCCAGCTGCAGGTGCCATCCTGCCTGGTGTTCATTGTCACCCAGCATGGGTCATTATCGTGGCAGATGTCCTGGATGCTACGTGAGAGAGGAGTACACGGAAACAATGGTTAGAATTGTGGTGTGACAGTCTCAAGTTTGCTTTCTTATTCCCTGATGCAAAGCAAGAGTAATGATGCACATGGTGGGCGTGGTTTAAGAAAGTAATTCACTGGGTGTGTGTCTGGGCATGGCACTCTGCCAGGACTTTGGAAGCAAGTGTATTTTTTCTCCTTTTTTTTTCTGTCTTAGCAAAAGCAGCTGAAATCCATGCATCTCATAAACATACTTTAATCAGTGACTGTCGGCTGGCACGTGATGGTCTTTGGAACTGTCCACAAGCCAGTAATGGGACTAGCAGCCAAGGAAGGGAGGGCTTCCAAGAGAAGGGCCTGAGCAGGAATGTGAGGGGACACGGAGGCTGGCAGAGGGGTTCGGTTCTCCCCGCTGAGTAGGGCATTAGTGACGGAATGCACACGGCCCTGGCCCTCTTGGGAAAGGAGCTCCAGAAATCCTTCAGAGTCACTGGAGACAGACTAAAAATAGAGCCAAGGACAGCTGGTCGGTCACGGAAGGTTGTGGAGACACGATGGGCTGGGGCGGTTTGTTGCTTCTGGTGTCTCCGTCTGCTGCGTGGCTGACAGGGAAGCCACAGATGCTGAAGGCCATGCTGCCCTCTGTGTTGATGCCAGGCTGTGACCTCTCTGGTGCTCAGCCATCCCAGACAGGGGTGGGAAGAGAGCTGTGTTCCGCCCCCGGCTGGAGAACCAGTTGACCCTATGCTCTCTGCTGTCACACTGCTGATACACCCTGGATGGGAGCCTCTGGGCAGGGTGGGGCACACAGTGGACCTGTCAGCTTTGACCTTGGCCTTGACCTTGGTTAGTTTGTACAACCTTCTCATTGGGTTAGGGTTTAATCAGCATTTTTCAAAATGTGGTTCCTGGACCAGTTTAAGTAGAATCTTTGCTTATAGCACAAAGTCCTCAGTCTCAGCCCAACCTAAGGAAGAGAATTACTGAGGGCGAGACCCATTATTCTGTGTATTTATTAAGTTCTTTAGTATTTATTAAGTTCTATCTATTAGTTCTTAGGTCTCTGGTTTTTAAAAAGAATTGGTTTCCAGCTTTCTTAGTGTGATACGGATTCATTCCTTCCATCCCCATGAGCTATTCCTTTAACAGTCTGTCTGTCTGTCTGTTTCGGTTTAGATTCAGAGCGTTCCCCTAGAGCCGCCTGCGTTCGGCAGGTGACTGGTTCATGGGCCCTGTACTGTGCCAGTGAGTTCATGGCTGATTTGCTGTTAGGAAGCACAGCCTGGTTGGAAGAACTCGGCCACCGACAGTGTGACCTCAAAGGGTGTGTTCTTGTCCCTGGCTCCTCCCCTTTCTCTCAGCTTCCTGGCTGTTATTGGATGAGCAATTTTTTCCACCAGGCTCTTCTGCCACGCTCTCTGCCTTGAAGCCAAATGACCATGGACCTTCTGAAGGCTGTGAGCCAAAATAAACTTCCCCTCTTTTAAGTTGTGAGTGTCAGATATTTTGTGCCAGAGACACGAAAGCCAACCAAGACCCCATTCATCCATTATCTATCGGTCTACTCCTCCATTACTTGTCTAAATATCCATCTGTCACGTCCCCATCTCTGTCAGTCATCTGCACTGTCCCAGCATCAGTGAGAAGAGTCACCCTCAGCTCCTGACTGCTTGACGAAGGAAGGATATTTCTGGCTTCCACATAAGGCCAAGCATCCAGATCAGCCTGCAGCCAGCGAGGCCCACTGTGGGCCAGCTGTTCATCCCCACTGGGAGGTTTCTTGACTCTGCCCTTCAGTGACTCGGTGTCCCTTAAACCCTCTCAGGGACATGCAGCTGTCCCCAGCCCCTCAGTGATTTAGTCCCCAGTGCTGTTTTGTGGCTCCCTCTGTCTTCACAGAGGAACACAAGAGGCGATGCCCAGGGCTCCTGCACATGGGCTCCTGAGCGCAGTCCAGTGCTAGGCCAGAGGGAGGAACCAGAAGCTAAAGACAGAGCCGCAATGCCCATTCTGCCGGATGCCACCATACCCAGAAAGCAGGGACCCTGCTGGAGCAGTGAGGCGTGGAAACAGTGCAGCCCTTGCCCACAGCCCTGCAGAGTCGCAGGTGGAGAGCTGAGTTCTCTCATCTCGTCCTTTAGCTACGTGGTGCAGGTGACCCAGCCACCATCCCACGCTGGGCACCTGGGACAATCATGGTGGAAGGGAAGCGGGCACCTTCACCTCTTGTGCCATCTCCCACCCCGCTTAGTCCTGCTACCTGTTTGTAGAGGATTTTCAAGCATTCTTGCAAGAGCAAGATGCTAACTGTTGCAGAGTGGGCTTGCAGTGAGTGAGACCCTTCATCTGGGATCGCCATCTCACCAAGGGACACCTCAGGCCCCAGGTAGTGAGAAGGGGCCTCCCAGTGTAGCCGATGAGTTCTAGAACGGATTCCTTCACACGCTGCGCACTGGTCAGGGTTCTCAGTTTGTCGCTGGTATCTTTTCCTCTCTATTTTCTTTGAACTGACCTCCTCCAAGAAAGCCTAGGGGACCGTATCACCACTTCTAGTGTCCACATGGGGCTTGACATCATGGCTTTTTGACAGGCCCAGGTGGGTAAGTGCTGGAGAACTGCCTTGCCCTCAGTTGTCTGAAGAAATTACTCAGAAGCACTTCTTGTCTTTCCAATACTTGTTCATCAGTCCAGACTTTATGTAACTTTTAAACTTGTTTACATCCTCTAAAACCTCTCGATAAAGAAGCGTGCTCAGAAATGATGCTGTTTCTTGACTTTATTTTCTTTGGGCTGTCTTCCCATTCTGACCTGACTGGCTCACTGCAAGGAATATTTGGTTCTTGGACACTTTTTTGCTTTCCTGGAAGCCCCAGACACCTAGAGGAGCTGGTGAGCACTTGGCTATTCTCTGTCCGCCCTTCCTTTGATGCACAATGTGAACAGTCAACACGATCCCCACAAAGCGCCAGGTGTCTCCCATTTCTCTCAAGAGGGTGGACCTACCCATCTTGTTAACTGTGTGTTGCCAGCACCTTTTGAAACATGGTCAAACAGGCAGATAACATGCTGCCCTTACAGGTGGAAACACTCCTTAATTTGCTTGGTTGGCCTGCCATGCTAAAAGTGGAAAGGAGGAGCCACGAAAGACTGTAAGATATCTCTCAGGTGTAACCGCAGGGAATTCGTAGAAGAGCCGAGGCCCCCTCTGAACAGCATTGCAGCCAACGCCAGGGAAGTGTCTGTATGTCAGCGGACTGTGCATCCCTGCGGTGGGAGAAGCCCACAGGTTGGACTAATTATGTCAGCCCTGTCTAGAATGCTTCATCTGAATTGCACTCATCTCTTCCGCTACTGTACCTCTTTGAAAATAATTTAATCTCCATCCTTTACTTCCTATTGACAGGAAGCCCTCAGTGCCAGCTCGGCTTGGCATGGCCCAATCAGATATCACCAGGTTTTGGGGCTCCTGCCAGGGCCTCCGTGTTTGGCGTCCTCGGAGGGCTGGGCAGAGAGCTGCTGGTGAATGTGCAGCCCACACCAATTTGGTCTCGATCACCCCAGGCTTCCTTTTCTCCACTGGTCAGCAGCCCTGTCCTCACTGCAGGGAGCCCAGCAGGAGGGCAGCACTGTTCTGTTCTCAAGTCATGCTGGGAGGGGACAGGAAGGAGGCTGTGGGGTGAGGGAGAGTTTGGAAGGGGCACAGTGTGTAGGTAAGAAACGGAGAGCTGGAGAGTTGCTGAGCCAGTGTTTGCAGTGCGGCTGGGACTGGAAGCCACTGGGCTGATGTGGATCTGTGTCCCGGGTCACACAGGATTCAGAGTGCAGAGCTGTCAAGTCCTGACCCTCCTTGCCATGAGTGGGACCTTGTCTGAAGCTGGGTCTTTGCAGAAGGAACAAAGATGTCGACTGAGATGAAATCATTAGGATGGGCCCCTCATGGGTCCCTGTAGGAAGAGGAAGTTTGGGCACAGCAACAGAGAGAATGCCATGCCACGTGATAGGCTGAGCAGAGATCAAGTGATGCTGCCCCAAGCCCAGGGACAGGGCACTACCGAAGAAACAGAGAAGCACCCTCCTACAGCAGTGTCAGAGGGTGTCACCTGCCATCACCTTGACCTTGGACCTCTGTCCTCCACAGTTGTGACTCCCTTGTTGCGAACCTGCCCCACAGGGTACCCCTTCTCAGCACACAATCTGGCTGGCAGTCAGAAAATCGCCGTTTCCATTCTGAGAGCCTGTGAGCAGGTTCTGGGGAGCCACAGGGGATCCCCTGGCTTGGCCTGCAGAAAACCCTACTGCATTCCACTGTCCACGGTCCTGTGACTGCCTTTCTTCCAGGATCTGGGAATGCTACTTCCAGGGACCAGGTGGCAGCTGCAGAGCCCTGCCTGCTCTGTTTGTCCAGAGCGCCCCCTCCTGGCCCTGGTGTGGTCGCTGACACATCCTGGGGCTGAGGTGTAGAGGGGTGGGGGACCCAAGGGCAGCTCTGTCCCTGTCTCTGCCAGAAGACAGATAGGCCGGCTCAAGCACCTGTGTGTCTCTTGGGTCCAGGTGGACACCTTCCTTCGGTCATCCTGCTCACAGTGTCAGCCACACAAGCAGCCACCCTGGCCAGTCCTCACCAGCAGCGTTCTGCTTCTCCAGCACCCCAGGGCACTGTCTTCCTCCATGTCACTCAGACACCTCAAAGGGGTGAATGTCACTGGTTATCAGGTGCCACCTGGACAGCATGGTTGCCATTTGGTTTAGCTGTACGGATTGAAAGTTTGCAATATGCCAATGTGAGCTTTTCTGTAAGCCACATCCATTTCTAAAATGACCTGTGAAGTATTACTGCTAGCACTGTTTGTCTCAATGTCCTTACCATAGAAAAATTCATCATCTCGGTCATCGAGGGTCACAGCAGCTCCAGCCCAGCCTGGCGAGAGAAACTTCCCATGTCTCACCTGGGTTTGTGGCGTTTTTGCTCAGCCTTGGCCTTGGTGTCCACACACAGCAGAGGCCGATGTAGGGAAGGAGAGTAGGGGCCAGGTCTGAACGTCTGCATCCTGGGCACACAGAGGGCGACAGCCATCTGCTCGCTGCCTGCCTCCTTAGCCATGGGGCAACCAGGTCCCTAGCCCCCTTTTTGGCCTCCTTTTAGGTGATCACTAGACATTATCCTTTATCTTTATCTGAAAAAATAAATATTCCCCCTTTCATACCTTGATAGGCCTTACGTTTTGTTTTTTGGGTAAGACTGACCAGAGGTCCTGACAGGCTCTTCTGTAAGGAACCTGGTGGGCAGGTCTCCCTCCCTTTCCTGCAGGCCTGTCCTGTGCGGGCGCAGTGGAAAGCACAGGTATCACTGGGACCAGCAGCGTGCTCTGCCCTCCCAGAGGTGACCTTGGCCACCCATCACCCCATCAGGTCACTGTCACTGTTTTTGAAACACCAGAGCCTTAGAGACATGAGATGACCCGTATGCTGTACCTCACAGTTCTGCATCCACCTAAGGTGCAGGCAGATCTCGGATCCAGCAAGGCCGGCGTCCAGGAAGGTCCCTCACAAGGGTCTGCCTACTGCCCAGGTGACTCCACAAGCAGCTGGGTGGTGGCGAGGACTTGGCTGTGTATCCAGTAGGCCATCAGGGTGGCAGCAGGAAAGCCAGGCCCTGGACTCAAGGGCTAGGCAGGTCCACGTGCTTGTGCCATCTGGCTCGGGCTCAGGAGGCGGAACAGCACCTCTGCCCCAGATGGGAGGAGCAACAGGTCAGAGCACAAGGTCACGTGCACAGGGGTGGGAGGGGTCTGTGCAAGGCATCCCAGTTCCTACCCCTCTCTAGACTGTGTGTATCACTCACTAGTATATGGTAATGATATACTAACTGTGTGGTGATTAGTTTGCTTGTTTTGTTCTGTTGTTTTTTTTGGAGATAGGGTCTCACTGGTAGCCCCAGGCTGGCCTTGACCTTCCTGTGGAGCCCAGGCTGGCCTCAAACTCTCTCTGATCCTCTTGTCTCAGCCTCCTGAGTGCTGAAAGATAGGCCTGCACCACTGCACCTGGCTGATTATGTTGAAAAGAAGCTGGAGTCTGAGGTCTCCCTGTGCCTCTGGCACCGCAACTCCATGGGCTGGGCTTTGTTCCCAATCAGTGGCCTTGGAGGGGCTGGCATCAGATGCATCGGGGCGGGAGCAGGGCTGTGCCAGGAGCAGTGGCGCTGGGTCCCTCTGAAGCTGGGCATTTGATAGCATCCCGTTTCCGTCACCCAAGGTGAGTGAGTGAGTGTCCGGGGAGACAAGCCAGTGTCAAGAAACAGAGATTACTTGTCTCCTCGCCACACTGCTTTGCTGGTTGTTGTATTCTGAGATTCTGAAGTGACCTTGGTCACAGGTAATGAAATATTCTCCGCTCTAGGACACTACCGGGCAGTGGTACCAAACTGGTCTAAGGGAGGAACTTGGCCAGCTGGCTTCCTGCTGTGCTGCTGGGCACCGGCCAGATGGGGAAGTGGGCCCTGGGAACCAGAGAGGACGGAGGTTGTGCCCAGGACCAGCCTGGCCAGGTTGAGGAGCCTGCCAAGGCCACGTGACTAGGTCTTCTTCTCAGGTAATGTTGAGCAGACAGGAAACCAAACTCTTTCAAGGCTACAGGTGAGGCCTGTCTGCCTGGCCTGTGGCTCTGCTGGGTGGGGATACCGGGTCCTCAGGTTACAGATCAGAGGAGTGACCTGGGTGACCTTCGCTTGAAGATTACTCTGGCCTTTACTTTGGCCCTCCATAGTGGATAAGGAAAGCAAGTTGGATCAAAAAGAGGGAGAAGATAGGCTTTAAGTGGTCAAAACAAAGGCCTCAGCCTTAGAACAGCCCTGGAACATACTGAAACATTCTGGAACTGGAATGGCCCTTCACAGTTACCTTAGATTAGCAAAGGGGCCAGATTTTGTACTCGGATCCCAAGGAAGGGAGTGTGAGCTTTGACAAGGAGACCCCTCTGTGGAGGACAGTCTTGGCCTGGGACCTGCTGAGGGCTGTTGGCCACACACAGTATCTACTACACACCTTCTCATTCTGCATCTAGTTGTTTTCCTTTTGATATGTCCAGTTGATTCCTTAATGAAACCATCAGGTCCTTGAAAGAGAGTGTGCTGCTGTCCTTTGCCATGCCACAACCCGGAGGGAACCGCCTCTCATCCAGCCAACCCTAGTGGTGACAGCACTGGCGGCAGGGACGAGCAGATGCCAAGCAAACATAATAGGAAAAACAAAAAACAACAGCAACAGCAAAACAACAACAACAACAACAAAAAACAACAGTCTGTGGGAATTGAAATGCTTCATGTTAGGACCTAATTTCAGAAAATTTGGGTGAATCGATTATTAACGAATCTTAAAGGAGCCCTGTACTAGAAAAGAGAAAACTTTCAAACAGATCACATCTTCTTGGCTCAATAGCAAGACACCTCTTAGGAACACTTTTGAGTCTTGTTTTCTCCTTCCTCTCCTACCTGGGAAAGTTGTGTGGCCTGTGGCTAAGCAAACTGCCTGCACAGCACCGACTGTCTCCCGGAAGGCGTTGGGGTGCCATGGTCCTGTGTGATTGGAAGCTGTACAGCACCCCCGACTGGCAGGGAGGGAAGTGGCCCAAGAGCTGGCCACCTGTCCCTTGTTTCTTACCACCTCCAGGACCTCTGTAGTTACTGGTCCTAGAGACCAGAGGGTCCAGCTCCTGAGGGACAGGGTGGCCCTGGCTGTCATGGGCATTGCACACTGGATCCCTAAGGACAGGGCCCTTGGTGTGAGCAGGCATGTGGCCAGGACCTCTGTGGCTCTGCAGAAGGTGGCATTGGTAGAGGGAGCTCACACTTCGACACCAGTGACCAAGGCTGCAATCCTAGTGGCACCAGTTGCTCTGTGTCCCCTGGGATATTGTATGTAGGGTGTCTAGAGACTGCTCCAAGTCGAAGTAACTTCCACCTGATTCTGTGATTTTCACTTTGATTGCAGAGAACGAATATTGTGGTGCTCTTGGGAGACACTTGCGCTCCCCAGTCATAGCAGAAGTCACTGCCTCTAGGGTGAGGGGGTAGCGCTCTCCCTCTGGTCTCCTAGTTTGGTCCCTGTGGGAAGCTGATGTCCTCGGTGGAGGCCTGGGAATGGAACCTGCCAGGGTCCACTGGCACCAGAGTGGCCTGGCATACCCTGTGAGGAGGGATGAGTGAGGGGCATCAGCAGGTGGGACTGGGGGCTGGGGTGGGGAAGGAATCTGTGGCCAGGCCGTCTCCTCTACAGCGCCTCTCCTGCCTGCCCCAGAGGCTGCTTGACTGGGTGCTGTCTGCCCTGAGCCCCAGGAGAGGCAGTGGGCGGTGTGGGGCCTCTGCTGTGGACTGAAGACTGACACCCAATGCAGGGCAGATGAATGCTTCAGATGGGGAGACACGGAACCTCAGTAGGGACTGGCTTCCAGGGCCTCCTGGATCTAGCAGCCCAATTCTGTGACATGCTAGAGGCCCAGGACCCCTGAGGACTCCTACCCCACAGCCCCCATGCAGGTCTGGATGGCACACAGCAGGTGTCAGGGGAGGGACCTGGACCCCTGTCGTCACCAGTACAGCTGTGTTGACCTAGATGAATCCTGGAAGTTCAGTTTCCACCTGATCCTGTGATAGGACCTCTATCTAAAGAGGTGCTAGAGACAGTCACTGGTTACGTCATCGGTCAACATGCCTCGCCCTGGGCAGATATGAGGGCTGATGTCCCAGCATCCACACAGAAACTAGAGGGCCAGCTGGCGAGGGACTGAGCAGGAGTGGACGTGAAGCTAAAATTGTCACACGCTGCTCGGCCCCAGACGGAGCAAAAGGACACCCCTGGAGAGGCCAGACCCTCCCCCCAGCCTGGGTTTGGGCACAGGCTCCAGCCGGTATGGGTCTATTCATGGCTACTCCTGAGCCTTCGCCCTGGGAAGTGCTGTGTCAGCTCATCATTGTCACCCTCTGAGTCTGTCTCCTTGGCTGTCTCCATGCAAACCAGGGTGAGCTGGGCACAACGGGCGCTGGCTGCTTATGCCCACCTCATCGTCTTTGTAGACAGTCAATGTTGGCCACCATGTGAGCTGGGCTATAGCTCTCAGCTAATTCTAGTCCTTATTGTCCCCAAAGCCAGCTTTCTTTGGTAGCACAGCTGCCACCTGCCAGGAAACACGTTCCCTGGCATCATGGGGATGCCCATTAAGTCAGCAATTGCTCTCCGACGGGCGTCACAGACCATCTGTCTGAATCAGCTGCGACAGACTCAGGGGATGCTTGTTCCGTGCATTTTCCTGGAGGATATGAGTTTCCTGAGCTTTCTTTGATCTGAGAAGTTTCTAGAAACTTCCCTTCAGTGATGGTACTGGACTTGTCATTGATGCCAGAGTCCTGCCCAGGAGCAGGAAGAGACCCCCGTGAGCTGAGGCTGCCCTACCACAAGTGCACGTCTGGTTAGTCTTTGCGGTGTTCACAGCACCCTGCCCACGGCATATGCTCCTTAAATACATCCTGGGTTCTGCTGAGGCACCTTTGGTTGTGAGGATCAAAACAAACCCATTGACCTGTAGGAAATTCAGATCATGGCCTAGAAATGGCCAAAGTGAATGTTGGTGCTGTCACCTCTTCTAGCAGCAAAGATGGCGTCAGGCCTGGTTGTGATCGGGGACTATGAGGAGGCAGGACTTCTGTCCCCCAAATCTTCCCTCTCTCCCTCCAGGGCATGGAAGGGTGGGGGTGTGTAAATACCCACCAAGGTCCACCCAGTCCAGCCCCTGCGAGGGTATCTTTCTGGCGCCTGACACTGCACAATGGCAGGAGGGTCCAGGATACACACGAATAGCAATTTGGAGCAGCCTCTGCAGTTTTCAAACTGCAAGAAGGCTTCAGCCCTATCTCTCCCAGGGTCACAGGTCGGGTGCAGGGCAGGCAGTGCCTGTGCTGAACATAGGCAGGGAGCAAGGACTCGGCCCCTGGGGAAGGAGGTACAGGACAAGGTGGACCGGGAGGCCACAGTCCTTGCAAGGAGCAGCAGCCACGGGCATCTCCTTGCAAACGGGGGATTCGCCTTCATTCCCAGGGAGGGAGAGAGAGGCAGCGTAGCACACCGGGTGCCCCTTGGAACAGCCCACTGTATCCTGTGTCCTCTCTCCCCTCTTCCGAGTGACATTAAACAGGAAGTTTGCGGCGGGTAGGAGGTTGAAGCCACAGAAGTGCTTTCTACCCACCAGGGCTTCATTTAAGTGGTAGGTGGTTCCCTGGATCTTCAAGGTCAGAGGAAGGGAAAGGTCATCTGTGAATGGCCGTTGTGTGAGAGCACCCTGTCCCCATGGTGGAGGCATCCCCATTCTGCAGATGGGAAAATCTGCCCAGCAGGGTCATCTAGGTTGGGGCAGCAGGGCCAGGCAGCAGCTGGAGCCGTCTGGCACCCGAGCCCACACTCTGAACCACGGTGTGAGCAGACAGATGGTATGGAAGGCAGAGTGCGTCCCGAGGAAGGGGGAGGAGGGTGTTTACTGCCAGCCATTTTTATAGACTGATTTATACATGTGTTAGTCTGAAGCCTTTTTAAAAATTTTTGTGCCTTAAGCTGCTGTGAGGCCCACAGTTGGCCCAGCTGCCCAGAAGCTGGGCCCTCCTCACTTTTCCACCCAATTCTGAAGGTCTCTGCGCTCCGGCAGCCCACAGAGCACAGGTCCTGGACGTCACCCGGCCAGAAGCGATGGCTTTTCCCCAGCTCTGCTCTCTCCCGCCGTCTTCCGCGTGACACTGTGTGTTTGTTCCCTGTCCCTTCGGCCAGGGTGGGCCCCCGGCTCGGTTGTGTCCAGAGCCTCCTTGTGCCAACCACAGTAAGTCCCCAGCTGTGGGTTACAGCAGTGGTCAGTCCTCGGTTAATTGCAAAGCAACATGGGTCTAGGATATCTTCTCCCCTTGCAGCCTGAAAGGATATAGTCTTTTATATGGAGCTAGAAGGAATAGCTGGATGGACTCCAGGCTGCTCTCCAGGAGCTTCTTTTGTTATCCATTTTACTTTTTCTGTCTCCTTTGATCTTCTCTCCTCCTTCCTCATTTTCTGTCTCTCTGCCCTGTGTCTCTTTTCCTCCTTTATTTGGTTTCCTTGGAGCCAGATTTCACCAGGCTGGAAAAACCTGCCTTCTGACCCAGTTCCTTTTCTTGATGTGGCTGCGACGGCCAGCGGCACCGGGACGCGCCCCGCTTCTGTGCACACAGCCAGGATGTGCGTTTCATAGACCCTCGGTCACCTTCAGAGAAGCCACCGCCCGGACCTTCCCTGAGCGCTGCGTTTAGCGCTGGGCGCCATGCCAGCCTCTTTCCTGTTTTTGTCATTTAGCTCCAAATCAGCCCTGCCTGGTTCCTCTTACTGCCCCATTTCTGCAGCTGGGGAAGTGGAGTCTCGGATGGAGTGAGTCACTTGCGAGGCCTGTGTCTGAGCTGGGTGGGCTGCTCCAAAACCCACATCCCCCCGTGGCAGTTCTCTTCTCTTCTACCCTCCGTCCTAGAAGACACCTTCCTGGGAGCTGCGATGCCTACAGACACCACTGCTGCATTGGGTGGCTGAGGCTTGCTACGCTGCCAGGCTTTTTAGCTCAGGGGACACACTGATGGGGCACAGGGGCCTGACTTCCATCCCCCGGAGCTGGGTACCCTGGGACAGGCACCTCAATGGCTTTGACCCTCCACTGCTGTGCGGGTAAGAATACCCCTCTTCTGGGAGAGTCAGATGCACCACACAAAGAGCTTGGCAGGGAGCAAATGTGGGTGAATTTTCCCTTTTTAAAAATCATCTCTCTTCATTTGTGGGAGGGGCCCCAGATATGGCGAGGGTGGAGGGTGCGCTCTAGAACCAGCTTCACGGACTTTGCCCCTCACTCCCGTCTCCCTTTGGTTTAAGGTACTTCCTCTTACAGCCCTGCAGGCATCTGCAGGGTGACGGAGGCCGGGTGTAAATAAATGTCATCGGTGTGGTGTGACTTCTATTTAAGAAAGCAAACAGACCCTCTCCACGGATCTACACTTGGAGGCGCAGTCCCGGCTCTGAGCCCAGTGCCACACTCCGACTCCTGCCCACATCCCCCGCCCACTTTCCCTTATGGTGCCACCATGCACACCTGTCTGACTGTGTTGGCATCCTTGCCAGAGCGGGCTGGGGGGCGGTGGTGTGCAAGTGGGCAGTGGCGTTTGTGGGCAGTAGTGTGTGTGGGCAGTGCTGCGCATGTGCACAGTAGTATGTTAGTCTGAACAATGGCATGTGTGCAGTCCTGTGTTAGTGTACATATGGGCACGTGTGCAAAGCTGCTCCCACCCTGCCAGTTGGGCACAGGGGCCTGGCACCCACAGCCTGGGCTGGCCAGGGAGCCCTGCCATCCTTTCTCACTGTGGCCTTGGCCCCCACATCTTGCCTGGTCCGCTCTCCCCAAGGCAGTATGTGGGCACCTGGGCAGTGCACCCCAAGAACTTGCACCCTGCCTCTGGGCCGTCCTGGTGCCCTGAACTCCCACCTGGTCCAGGAGAGTCACGTGTTGGTGCCGTGCACCCAGCCATGTCAACTGCTGCGCCTTGTGGCAGCCTCTCACAGTCTGTGACATCCCTCAAAGCTGTGCATCTGATACATGGGCCAGTGCTCCTCAGTAGCCTGGTTCCCACCGTGGTGCCCACGGCACATAGCTCTTAATCCCCAACAGCCACGAGCCGCCTCCAGGGCTCTCGGGGTTCAGAAAGGACCCCCAGAGACGAATGGGAAGGATGTCACCTTAGGCAGAGGACTCTGGCTGGCTTCTTACACACAGCCAGGAGATAGCTGGGAACGTGTGCTTCTAAGTACTGTGCAACATGTGTGCACACATGTGTTCATGTGTGTGCGCACGTGTGTGGAGAGGTACGGGTATATATTGGAATGTGCCAGGTTCATATAGAAATGCAAATCCCCACCACGTTCTTTTTTTTTTTTAAGGTTTTTTGAGACAGGGTCTCGCTTTTGTAGTTCAGGCTGGCCCTGAGCTCAACCTCAAACTCACATCACAGCAATCCTCCTGCCTCTGCCTCCTGAGTGCCGGGATTACATGCGTGAGCCACCACGCCTGGCACTGTGATATGTGGTACTGATTGCTGCTGGGGTGAGTCTCCATGCCCAATATGGTATGTGGTTACCAGGGGTCGGACCTGGGCCCTTGCACTTGCAAGACAGGCGCCGGAACCACTGAGCTATATCCCCGGCCCCCCCAGCACATTTTTAAGAACTGCTTAGGGGGACAGGGGCTTCTCTTGTCCAGCCAGGGCACAGCAAGGTTATGTCTCAGTGCTGGATTGGAGTGCAGATGGGTGGTTTTGCCTTTGAGTTCGTGGCCAGGTGCCCAAGTGCCCAAGGAGGCCTCTGAGTCACCTCTGGGTGCCCCAGCAAAGGGAGGCCTGGTCTGCCCTGCTTGATAGCAGGGAGCTGAGCACTTGGCTCAAACCCAGGCCCCATCTCCCTGGCAGCAGAAAGCAGTCGGCAACATGGGGTAATCCAAATGGAATGTTCCATGTTTGACCAATTTTTTTTAACTTCAAAAATGATAATCTCCAAATACTGAACTCACCCACCATATATGAGTGTCCAAATTCTGTTATGAAAAATATCAGTGCTAAATTTTACAAATGTGAATTGTTCTGTTCTTTATGGACAGACCTGTCACTTGGATGGTTTTCTGTCACTGAAACTGATGACTTGCCCGCGGTCTTCCACCTCCCTCTGCATCGAACTACCACCACCCTTTCTCCTTCTCCTCAGGGACAGTGCGCACCCTGGGCTTTTGATGGCCCTGCCATGACGGTCAGCTGTCTGTAGAAAACTGAGGAGCAAGAGCTGTCGGTTCAGCATCTCCCAGGATTGAGCTTCACAAGGGAAAAGTGACTAGAGACACAGAATTCACACATGGCTCTTCAGGAGTCTCAGGAGGGAGGAATTAGTTCCCATTCTGAATTTCAGAGCCGTGGCCGCACAGAGCAGGGTCACTGCCCGAAAAGCAGGTGTCCCCCTCCACCCACTACCTTACAACAGCTGAGCGGGGTCCACGTGCAGGCTGTCAAGGTCTGAGGGCTCTGGGGGTGCGCAGGGTTCTGGTAGCGGCACTGGACTCCAATAGGAGAGTGGTGGCCTTCCCATGTGACCCCCAGGAGGCTAGGGCTGGGGTCTGTGCTCCTGCCTCACACTGAGCTTTGCCCTCATGCCCATGAGAGGACATTGCTCAGGCCCTGGGAACGCCTCTGTGGATGGCCCCACTGTCCTGCGATTTTCTGTTGGGAATTCTGTCCACTCCTTCCCTG
>PVIR01019360.1:0-32506 GCA_004026965.1 Petromus typicus
GGAAGCAAAAGGAAGTAAGATGTGTGATGCACGTGGACCGGTTACCACAAGGGAGGTAAACATTATGTGCCACACTCAGGTACTAATCAAATAAAATTCTAAAACTACTATTCTTAACTGTATTCCCCTTCTTAAGCAACTTATTCTTTGTTTTAAAGTACAAAATGATAACGTATTCAATTTTGTATTCATAGGCCACTACTTACACCTCTTGGTATATACCATAAATAAGGAAAACTAAACGTTATAATTTACAATCAGATTCCAAGATAAAGTTTCTCATTTTGAACTTCAAAACCAAACACAGATAGATAAAGATATATGGGGATATAGATATATGCAGAGACAGTATTTATAGACACACATAAGTAATTTATGCTGATATCTACATAAACATAATTCTAACACTGAGTGATATCAAGACAATATTTCTAAAATGGCATATCTTTCTTGAAAATTACATACAATTCAATTATTACAACCAAAAGCTAGCTTTAAAGATTTGAAAGAAAAATTTTATTCTGATTTTTAGAACTGAAACAAATATTCAAATAATTTATTTCAATCTCCATTAATTATGTTACGTTCATAATTTCCTTTCCCTGTGACTACTGAATATTTAAATTAATTCGGTGATTTGAAGGATATCCAATATGCCTTATACCAGAGTTAAATTAGACCAAGGCTTATTTGAGAGATCCAGCATCTGCCCTGGGTGATACTTCTGGCATTTCTATTCTTCCCTGGTTTAAATGGTCCTTGAGCCATCAGTTAACATCCATTTTCTATTTACTGTCAGAAGCAACTCTTGCAAGCTTTCCTGCCTGCCCACCAGCTAGGACATATCCAGACCTGAGAACTTAACTCTTATCTTCATCTCAGGTAACAACAAAGACCCAGTAGTGCCACGTGCTGTGATGCTGAGCAGGACTACACCAGGATCTTTATCTACATAATTCCTCAAGGACTATCGTGGACCTCTGTCCTGCCCTGGAGTCTTTTGTTACTCCAGATACACATAATAAAAGGTGTAGCAGGGGTTGGAGGCCTCCCTTACTATCCAGAGCCACATGGATTAGACCCAAGCTCAGCTTCTTCTCTAAGTCTCTTTTTTGTTTATTTATTAATTAATTTGCCTGGTACTGTGGGGTTCACAGAAGACTAGAACTTAACTGCAGAGTTTCTAGTTATGTCCCTTCCACTGTTCCCTACAATTTTCCTTTGCCCAAACTTCTTTTCTTCCATTGGCTCTAAATCTAAAAAAAAAAACAAAAAAAAAATGATATTTTTTAAATCGGTATGTGAGGAAGCCATTGGTTGCAAATGTCCTGCTTCATAGGGATACAAGAGTCAGAAAGTGGAACAGTAAATATAGACATCTTCCTTCAGTCTACCTTCCAGAAGTGTACTTCTTTGATAAGAAAAGGAGATTTGCACTAATGACTATTATATCAGTCACTTATAGGAACATTATGACCATGTGAAAGTGTGATAAATAATAAGACATGTTAAGTGACTCATTTATAATGTACTTATAGACTTTTCCTAATTAGGGGAAACTCATCTCTTAACTTGAAATTAACATCCACCAAAAACAAACATCATTTTTCTATCCTGAAATACAAATGTGACTATGGACAACTACCTCTGTGCCTCCCATATGTCCTAGAATTAAGTGCAAATCCTGCCTCCCTGTTCTCCTCAGCTCTCCTTCCATATGTCCTCATTCAAAGGCTGCACAGATTTCCCCCAATTTTAATCAAATGACCCAGTGCCAAATGTGAGTGTCTTCCAGTTTCCCATTTAGTTTCTGGCATTAGAGCCACAGTACTGGTATAGTTAAGAAATAGTTAGGCTACCCTCAGGTCTACACAGGAAAACAGACAACATCCAACATCTCCACAAATGTTTTAATATAAAAAATTAGTTGCACAATTCAGTTCTCACACACTAAAAAGGCAAAGGGTGGGCCAAGGATTTAGTGCCGTGGTTCTGGCACCTGTCCTGCAAGTGAAAGGCCCTAAATGCAATCCCGCTAACCACATACAACAATGCCAGGCATAGTGACTCATGCCCACGAGCAATCAGTACTTCATACCACAGTGCCAGGTATGGTGGCTCACACCTGTATTCCCAGCACTCAGGAGGAAAAGACAGGCGGGTTACTGGGAGTTCGAGGCTAGCCTGGGCAACATAGTGAGTTCAGAGCCAGCCTGAACTACAAAGCAAGATCCTGTTTAAAAAAAAAAAAAAAAAAAAAAGCAAAGGTACATACCATAACTCAGACCTGTAACTATGGGTATCAGCTACCACTCCATGGTTTCCTCCATGGGGAAAAAAGAAATGAATTGGATTCTCAGAGAGTGAGACTTCAGAGGTAAAGCTATGTAAAATATGTGTTCAGATTTTCTATGGGAAGCTATTAGCACCTTAGGAGTAGGGAAGAAAGTTCTCCAGCGTCTGAGGAAGTGTTAATGGAATGACATAATTTTTCTTGGTAACTTTGAAGGGGGCACAAAACAAAGGGTTCCTGAAGTGCACAGAGAAAAGAGCTGGAGACAGGAGCAGACGGTCCCACCGGCGGTTACAGCTGTTTCTCAACTGTTGGCAAAGGAATGTCAATACCATTTCCCCTCCCTGCATTCCTCTTATGTAAGGACTCTTACCCATGCTGCTCATTAAAACTGCTTAATTGTTAAATTCCGGGTATCTTATCCACACATGCACACAATGAAATGTGAATTTGTGAATGCAGAAAGCAAAGTCCTCCACATCATTCCAATAGGCAGGCCATGACAAAACCACAGCCGTAATGCTTCCGTTCACAAGAACCTCTAGTAAAGGAGTCTGAGTGATATCATTTGCAATGATCATGCTCCAGAACATACAGAGAGAGAGAGAGAGAGAGAGAGAGAGAGAGAGAGAACATAGAAAGATGAATAAGGAACAGAGATAATAGTTAAGCAACTGGTAAAAATATGACAAACATTTTTTGTCCTGAAAGACCAAACACATTTGCAGAAATAAGTGAAAGTTAAGTTTCACAATTTGTACCAACGCATAGCAATATATTAGTATATCATAAAATATCCATCAGAATAATGAAATTAAAAGCTCCTATGATCCAAGGCATATAACTTCAAATTATATTTATTATACAATGATTTAAACTTCTACAACCTAATTACTAGATATTTTAATGCATACATTTGTTAACATAACAAATATGATTTACTATCTTGATTATCTTGGTTATCACACTTCTAAATTGGAATTACTTGGTGTATAAAAAACTTTTTTAATCTAAAATTTGGCAATTTTCATAAAGAAAAATAATGAAAATCATTAAATACAATATTCCAAATAATAAACAAGTATTAAAATAGCCAAAATAATTTCAATGTTGAACTGGAAACAGTTGTGAGTACTACTATCATCCTTAAACAGATTTTGAGAGTCAGAAAGCCACCTTTCCTATACCAAGTAATTAGGCGTAAACAACTAACATTGTCTAAGCATACTCCAAATTTGACTCATACGGAATTAGACCAAACATACACCAAACAAACAAAAAAAATCAAATTATTAGTTGAATATTGAGGTATCTAAAGGGCAACATGTCATTCTGAACTGACATCAATAAGGTAGCATCTGCAGGGTCTCAACTGATTTCATTTACTTGAACATATCAGGGCATAAAACTACTGCTATTAAACATATACTCTGACCTGTAGCTCCCATTGTCCAGGGAAGATATGAGGATTTTCCTGTTAGAACCTTGATCTTGGGTGTCCCAGTGGCTCATTTTAACCAAAATGATACTTTTCAGCACACCTTGCAAAATGCCAGGTTAAAATGAGACACTAGGGCACTCAAGACCAAGGTTCCAACATGAAAATCCTCATATCTTTTCTGGAGATCCCTGACCTCACTGTTTGCTTTTGCATGAAACACATTTGTTTATAAACTGTTTAAAATTTTAATTCTTGGGCCGGGGAGTTAGCTCAGTGGTTCCAGCGCCTGTCTTGCAAGCGCAAGGACCCGGGTTCGATTCCCTGGTAACCACATACCTATACTGGGCATGGAGACTCATGCCCAGCAGCAATCAGTACCACATACCACAGTGCCGGGCGTGTTGGCTCACGCCTGTAATCCCAGCACTCGGGAGGCAGAAGCAGCAGGATTGCTGTGATGTGAGTTTGAGGCTGAGCTCAGGGCCAGCCTGAACCACAAAAGTGAGACCTTGTCTCAAAAAACCTAAGAAAAAAAAAATTTTTTTTTAATTCTTTGTAAAGCTATTTGTCTGGTCTCTTATGTCATTTTATTATCTCCTTATAAGGGAACAGAAGAGGAAGCCACAGACCCCACTATACAAGTTTGTAACAAAGCTGGATCCTCAGAACCAGAAAAGACTCCAGAGACCACCAAAGTCCAAAAGCCTTTTATCCAAACCTGCACTTTATGGGCAAAGGAACCCAAATCCCTTCAATCTCTCCAATGTCATGTGCTATAGATCTTGAATATGGGTACTCACTGATCAAACCAAATACATCTGACCAGTGTATCAATGAAGTTGAAAGAATGAGCAAACACATGAATAAAATAAAGAATAAGATATGAATACCATAAATTCTCAGAGATACAACAATTAACAAACAAGATGTGTTTGATAAACTCCTGAGAGTTGTCACTTATGATCCTGGTAATCATCCCTCCCTGATTATACATAGACTTACTGTAGAAGACATAGCATAGATGGCTCTACCTGTACATAAGTGATCTCAGCAGTTTTAGATAAGATAGTATTTCCTGAAGTTGACATCAAGGCTTCTACTTTAGATTTCTGTAATCTTCCAGTGTGCCTGCTTCCTTGCTAGCGTGCTGCATACGTCAAGGATGAAAGAAAAAGAGCTGTTGCTGCTCAAAAGACATTACACACTCATTCTTTGATATATCATTAAAATAATGAATCTATCAGTGAAACTGGCAAAGTTCCTTTTAAAAATACTTTCTTGAGTTACCATTGGTAAATACAGAGCTTCACATATTTCTTCTTGTTGAGGGTAAGAATATGCTTAAGAAGCCAACACAACCGTCAAGGCCGTGGACACGTCCAGTACCTCATGTTCCCGTCCTTTCCTTTTCCAATTTTTATTGTCTAGTTTTAGTAGAAATATTGGACATAAAAACTGTTTTCTTATCCATTTTAAGTAACAGTGAGATTGTGAGTTTTAAGTACTATGCGCTGTAGATCTCCAGAGCCTATTTATCCTGCATGACTTATCTGTCATCATTTCCTCACTTCCTGCCTCTCCCCCACCCCGGCCATGTGTGGACCTGCAGGACATATGTTAAGTAAAACAAGACAGCCACAGGAGTTCAAATACCATATGATCTCACCTATACACATGTAACAGAGTCAAAATAATAGAAGCAGACAATAGTAAGAAAAGGGTGAGGAACTTGTAATAGACATAGACATGCCAGTGTCTTATCTCCTGCCACGTGATGTGCTGTGTTGCCCTGAGGCACTGGCGGCAAAAGGTCCACCACCAGATGCAGCTCCTCTACTACAGACATCCAGAGCTGTCAATAAAAAGGAAACTTTCCTTTTTCACTGTCCCAGGCTTTGATATTGCATTATTAGCAAGAAAAGATGGACTATTATGGAAAATTGGTTCCAAGAGTGAAGTTGTTACTATCATCTATTTTGGAGAGAGGATGGAACTCAACCTAATCTAGCTACACAGAGGACAGAAGGAACCAAGACAGAGATTTGGGCTGGCAATTGCTGCACAGTTTCAGGATCTGCACAGAGCTACCATACAAACAGCCTCAGCCTTCAGCTTTTTCTCTAGCAAAGAAAAAATTGGAGGTCCATCCAATGATTCAGTTTTCAAGGGTCCCACAAGGGTCAGGCTTGAGACCTGTCCCCGAGTACAGAAGGAACTGGGATTTAAGAAAAGTGTGTTGGACTAGAACAAAGGCTTAACTTCCACTGCAGTCTCTGCAAACTTTGCTGACAGATAGAAGTTTTTCCCATAAGAGGCCAGTCAGTGAAGACTACAAAAGCTCAGTGTTTTGCGCAACATGTAGACACCAATACAAAGAGTCGAGGAAACTAATCACACAAAGATGCTCTAAAGAGGAAACAAATTTTCAGAAATTCTGACCATAATTAAACAGTCATATGATTTATTCAAGAAGACATTAAAATTATGGAAATAGATGATCACCATCTTGATTGAGATCAGAGAATGATGTATGGACAGAATAATAATTGCAAAATAGAGATATAAGATACAAAAACCACCACTCAGAAACTATGTAGCTAAATATAAAAATAGCTAAACTGAAAATTTCACTTCAGTAATTGAACAGCATACAAGAAGAGGTAAAAGGAAAGATTAGAAATCAAAGACAAGCCAGTGAAAATGACAGAGGAAGAAAAAGAAAGATTAAAGAAGTTTAAATGACATACAGGTTATAATCAAGTGGATCACTACATGAATTATGCAACTATTAGGGAAAGAAAAGTAAGAGAAAGGACCACAAAACTTGTCAAAAGAAGTAATATCAGGCCAGGGATTTAGCTCAGTGGTTCTGGCATCTGCCTGGCAAACACAAAGTCCCAAGTTTGATCTCCAATAACCACGTACCACAATGCAAGCATGGTGACACACACCTATAATTCCAGTACTCAGGAGGCAGAGGCAGGAGGATGGCTGTGAGTTCGAGGCTAGCCTGGGCTATAGAATGAGTTCAGGGCCAGCCTGAACTACAAAGCAAGACCCTGTCTCAAAAACAAAAATAAGTAATATCTCTAGCTTTCCAAGTCTGGAAAAAGAAAAAGACATACAGATCAAACGATACTAAAATATGAAGTTAAAAAAAAAAAAAAAACACTCCAAGAAATTTTATATCAAACAGTCAAGAAAAGAATAGAAAGGCAATCCATCAATATAAAGAGTTTACTCATGACAAAACATAGGCTAGGACAGACAACTGTCTCCACAGTAAACTAAACAAATTACATGCTAAATTAAAGTCTGACTTTGCCATGGCCCAGTGTTACTGCTGACTTCAAGCATAACTCCAGAATTTTAAACGTCGTGTAAACTAGCGGATGAACCTAGGGCTCTGTACCCACCTAATCTACACTGCTGCTTTCTTCCTTCCACTGATCCTTCCCCATGGTACTTTTGTGAAAAAGAATGACCACAAATAAGATTTATGCTTGGCTGAAAAGCAGAAACAGATCTCTGTATTCTCAGATGTTTATAGGACAAAATACTGCTGGAGGAAGGAGACTTTAATACACTTAAGACAGATCTCACCCTGAGGATATCTGAAACAAAGATGACCTGAGATTAAATCTGTTACATAACACTAACTCATACTGCCTGGGTATTTCACATAGTACCCATCTCCTTTCCCCTTACCTGCTCCACTAGGTTGCTTTCCCAGGTTATATAGTGAAGAAGAATATAATCAGAAGACTGGTGATACATTCAATTCCAAAGACAAACGGTGAAGCTGATACGATGTTAATACCGAAGGACTCTGGCTGAAGGTAAGGACAGGATTAAGAAGCAGAGCTCTACCAGGCAAGAGAACTCGTTAATAGATACAAAAATGCATCTGGTTATCAGGGTGCATGTTTTGATAGACACACATGTACTTTCTTAACTCAGCGCTCAGAGGGTCTGGAGGCAAGTACACTTTAGTAACGATGAGAATACACACTGCTGCCTACCAGAGCTGCAGTTCTAAGAACCATTTCTCCAAAATGGAGGAAGGCTCCTTCTAAAACGTGGCTAATTCCAAGTCTGGAGAAAAAAAAATACAAGATAACCCTGGATTGTCCTGCCAAGCCAAGTAAGGAAGTACTCAAAGAATGATTGGGAGACAATGAAAGAATACAGAATCCATAGTCAAAACACTGTCACTCATCATGTCTGGGAATTTGATAATATCAAAGCAAATGACAATTCCCCTTAAGAATAATTCATTGAATAAAAAAAAACACATAAATTCTCACTAATATAATTAAATACAGAACATATTGGTAGTTTGATGAATGATCATTAAATTTAGGATATTTATAAAGTTTCAAAGTACATGTTCAAAATGTACTTATTAATTAGTGAGGCTAGTGGGTGCCTGACAACTAACTTTCTAGTGGAAAATTCTAGCTGACATCACTTTAATAAAATGATTAAAGATAATGTCATGAATAATAAAATATACTAACATGATATGGTCCCTGTTAACACTCATTGAAAAAAACTGGCACTATCCCTGCATTATCTCTGCCTGTAGTAAGTTAAATAGAATGGAAGTCATCTGAAAAGTCTAAATTGAGGAACCCTCTATTGAATAACTGGCCTGTAATCTTCTAAAATGTCAAGCTCATTAAAATAAAGGGAAAGGTGAAATGCTGAAGATTGGAGGAGACTAAAGAAGCATGACAATTAAATGCAAAGCACGTGTACAATGGATTAGTTGATATATAGAACAAAATGGAAGCAATTTGCAAAAGTTGGATGGGGACAAGGGTTTAGATGTAGCCATAGGAAATGCACTTCCCTGACATTATTTAGCTGTGCTGTGATTAGGTTGGACAGTGTCTTTTGTGCGGGTAGTAAACAGTGAACTATCAGAGGCTGATTTGGCACCATGTGAGAAACATACCCTAAAACAATTCAAAGGTCTACCATGGTGTTCTTACTATTTTTGTAAGATTTAGATGCATCAAAAAATTTAGTGTTTTAATTCATCAAATAGGACAAACAGTCCAAGCAAAAAGAGGGCCTAGTGAACTGAAAGATAGTTCACTATAATTATGCAAACTAAAGTACAAAGATTTAAAAAAAAAAGTGAGAAGACAAGAACCTCTGATATCAATGAAAAAAAGTTGGAGGAGAATAAAACAGGAAATATCAAAATCAACAACGAAAATTCTGAGAGAAGAGTATGTCCAAATCAAAATTCAGTATTCAGCAAAAATAGTTAAAACTGAAGGTAAAAATACATGATAGTGATCTGTCTGAAGGATACAAGAACCAAATCAAAGAGCTCTCAGGTGTTCTAGGAGGAACTATCTGTAATAACCCCAGTTTAAGTGTAAAACCCAAAATATAAAATAACTGTGAGTACATATTTGTCAGATAGATAACTGAAGAGAATCAGAAGTGGAAGAAAAAAGTCATGTTTACTGTAAGAAGAATTCCAGTAACTAGAAAGATCTCTAATACTCCATTTTCAGCCCCTCTGTGCGCTTAGGGAGCTCTCGTTAGAAGAGAGAGCTTCTGAGGAGATCCTGCTGAGACAACCGACTCTCTGCCTCTCCGTCACTATTCGTGCTAAACTTTCTTCCCTTTAACTAGCCCTTCAGCAGGTCTGGGTGGCTCATCCGGAAGGACCACTCAGATCTTCTCTTTTACAGTGTTTGAACCCTCCTCTCTAGCCCGAGTTATTTTATATGCATGTTCAGAATTACAATGGAGCAAGACAATATCACATGTAGATCACTCAAGTAGATCCACATATGTCCCTCCTAGCCCTTGTGTAAAAAAATAAGCAAACTGTCTCCTCCTAATCAGAAACAACTACTTCTATTCATATGCTAACTCTTCTTACCTCCTCTCCAACAGACACAAAAGGTCCAGAGTTTCTTGGGAAGCTTTAACAAAATAAGACGCTTGCACTTTTCTGAAAATTGTGCACCTTCGGAGTGAGTATCTCCATCCCTATAGAGTCCAGTGCTGAAGGAATGGAAAGAAAAAGGCTGTCGAATGTGTCACTCAGTCAGATGCTAAGTAAAACCAGTTCTACCTCTACTTCCTGCTTTCTAGATATATGTATAGGAGCATAGGATCAGATGACTCAAACATATACTACATTTGTTTTAATTCAAATCTTTATTGGTACATTATGAATACACATCATCATCGCATTCAACATTGAGAGTTTGTACCAGAATATGACATGACTTGATTCTCATTTTTCCCCTTCCCCCCCTGCCCGATAATCCCCCAACCCCTATACACACAAGCTTTGTTTTCTTTTTTCTTTATTATTATCACATTCTTTGTGCCCTCATCATATACTACATTTTAAAGCACAACACTGTATCTCATTGCATAAGTAACTTTCACTTGTGCCTTTAAAAGTTCCATAATACTCCATGCTAAGTTGCTTCAGGACACCGCAGTGTGTGGTACCAGCTCGTGGTCACTGGCTCACCTCCATACCATCCTGACTGTGAAGCAGGTCTCTTAGTGGTCATACAGTATAGGAATATTGATAAGCTCTTCAGTTGCTGGTACAAAATATCTGACACATGCAGCTTATAGAAGAAGAGGTTTAATCTGGCTTACATTTCAGAAGGTCCAGTCCATTGTCAATCTCTGGCTCGCTCCGGGACAGAAATATCATGGTAGTACAATGTGGTAGGGTAAATCTGCCCTGTTCATGACCACTAGCAAGCAGGGCAGGATAACAATACCAATGAAAGATATAATTTCTAATGGTTACTTCTAGTGACCAACTTCTAGCTGGGTCCCAACTCCAAAAAGCTCATTCAGCTCCAAACACTAGTAGGTTTATCCACTGATTGTATCCCTGCAGACCACTCCCCTCCAAAGAAGTTTCTTAACCTATTCAAGATGACAGTTTGACAATTAAGCTGAAATGTCACAGCAGGACTACCCATCTGTGGGTTGTGCATTTCCTATACTCCATATTGATCTAGCTGAGACAATTTTGGTAGGAAAAACCATACTTAGTATAGCATCTATCCCTCACAGGACAAACTGCTGATATTTTTAGAATAGGAGAAACAATGTAGCTAATCCAGTCCAAATCTCTCGTTCAACTTCTTTACATATGGTCTCTCTTGTCCACATTCAAAAGTTGATTGCCTTAGCAAATGGCTATGTACTATGTGGGTCCCAATATAACCTACAACTTGTCTACTGATGGTCCTTCCATTCATGTGACTGTCATATCAAATGCAGAGTAATTATAAAGTCTAGTTAAATTCAATTGAGTCCATCATTCTGTCTACTTTGTCATTCAATATCTCTTCCAAATGATGTGTAATCTCATTACAACCATGTGCAAAGAAGATAATTTATAAATTAGCTTAAGCTTATAAAATGAATATAATTTTAGCACAAAAATTATATATATAGTAAACTAATAATAAAAATGCCTTATAGGAGTTTATTTTATATATTAGCATATTATAATTTAATCATTTAAAGACAGTTAATATGGATATGATGAACTATCTCATATTCTCAGGCGTATCATAGCTAAATTCTAGCATAATATATCCCTATATTCACCTAAAATTTAAGAAAATGTTATCAACTGTTTGGGTGGTCTGATGCAATGTATTCAAAAATGAACTTAATATTTATGTATGAAATTCAGTACCGAGAAGACCCAAATGTATACTTCATCTTGTCTGCTGCTTTTTCCCTAAGAGGGCTAATCATCTGGGGATGGGTCTTACAGTTTCCTATATGGTCTCACAATCTACTAAAAATATTAACCAAATATGTTTGACCATGTGGTCTAATGTCTAAATATTTGTTTTGTTTAAAAAGAAAACTATATCTACTGTGTCAAGGGACACAGATATATAAAGCAAAATGTGATCATATGCTTTGGGAAATGATGCATTTTACAATTTTTCATTAAAAAAAATGGTTTTGTTATTGGGTATTGTACAGACCAGTTGGTCTTTTCCATGCTCATACTATCCTATTCAAAGAACTGGACAAAGCAATTGACTAATGTGAATGATTAATGTGTAAGGCTGTTATAGTCAGGACTTTCAGGGAATACATTTAATATGGAACACAAAATTCATGATTATTTTATAATATTCACCCAGAAAGTCCAACGTAGAGGAGCTCAAGAGATCTGTCCACACACTAGAGACCTAAAGAACCCAACTGCGGCCCTGGATCCCACGGCAGTGTTCCACCCAAGTCCAGCTAAAGGTCTGGAGTCCATGGCAATGTCTCACACAAATACACATCAAGGGTCTACACTGGAAAGGCTCAAAGGCCAGTGGCAAAGACTAGAAAGTCTACACTGGCAGGGTGAAGGATATGTGCCAACAGGCTGAGGGATTTACACTGGAGCTAGGAAGAGTTGCTCAAGACAAATACCGCAGCTTCCCATGGCCACCGGCCATCCCCAGTGATAGCAAAGACAGCCAAGTTCATATTGGGGGAACCAGCCACAGCAGGCTTCTCCAAGAAAATCAGTGACACCCAATCTCCTCCAGAGGCCCTCCTTTTATGCTGCTGGCGACAAATTCTCAAGCAGGTTTTTTACACCCAAAATCATGATGACTGTTGAGCTAGACATTCCAAGTTGGCCCATTAGTTAAACCACCACAAAAGCAAAAGCAGAAGACCAAGAAGCACAAATGAAGTGGTTGAAAAGAAAAAGTGCTCTGAGAAGAAATGCTCTGCAGTAAGTGTGAGCGAGTTAAAGTAGGAAAAGAAGTCAGGCCTGCAAAGTGCAGTAGGCGAGGCTGCTGAGAAGACTCAGAAGCCTTTAGAGACACCATCTTCTCTATGCCCTCTCTGAGGTCAAATCTAAGCAGTCCCATCAACAATCTGCCTGATCTCATCCTACAGGATTGGTACTAAGAGGACTTAGCTTGAGCTTGTGCCACAAGATTGGTATCCAGTACAGAGCCCAGCTTGATCTCCTGAAGATTCTGTGCCACGAGCATTTGAAGCCAGCATTCCCTAGCTGGTATCAGGCACAGGGCTGGGGAGCTGCTGTCCTGTGTCTGTCTCCCTGGTCACAGGATCTCCACAATTCACAGATCACACCCAGTCACACAGCCGCTTTGTAATGCCTTAATTTCCTGTCTCAGTTTCACTAAAAGTTGATAGTTTTGGTTAATAACTGTGATAACATAACATTTATGGTTTTAACCAACTTTATATGAATAGCTTTGTTCTAAAATGCCCATCAACCGGAGACTGGATAAAAAAGATGTATGTGTGTGGGGTTTTTTTTAATAAAATGGAGTATTATTCAGCCACAACGAATGGATGCACTTTGAGGCCATAATCAGAAAGTGAAATAAATATGACACAGATGTGTAAATATCATATCGTGTCTCTAGTGTGAGAAACTGAAGGCGTAAACGAGGTCTAGAATGTTTAGTAGGTACTCTGAAATAGAAAGCAAATGTTCAAAGGGAAATGGCGATTGAGTGAGTGGGAGCAGGAAAAGCAAAGAAGAGAAAAAAAATTAATGATAAGAAAAAACAGAAATAAAGTATATGTATGCAGGGGTAGTTGAAAGTACAGGTGGATGAAGGGAGGGTAAGAAAATGGGGAAAATAAGAATCAAGATATATTATGTACAGGTACAAAGTGCTACAAGGGATCCAAGGGGTTTAGCTCAGTGGTTCTGGCACCTGTCTTGCAAGCACAAGGGCCTGGGTTCGATCCCTGGTAACCACATACAATACTGGGCATGGAGACTCATGCCCAGCAGCAACCAGTACCACATTCCACAGTGCTGGGTGTGGTGGCTCATGCCTGTAATCCCAGCACTCGGGAGGCAGAGGCAGGAGGATTGCTGTGATGTGAGTTGGAGGCTGAGCTCAGGGCCAGCCTGCACTACAAAGTGAGACATTGTCTCAAAAAACCTAAAAAAACAAACAAACAAAAAAAAAGTGCTACAAGGAATGTGGTCATAGTATATTCCTAAAATGTACCAATTAACTTTTTTCATTAAAAATAAAAGAGAAAGAGGTTCTGATATTGAGTTCTCCAACTGAAATAAGAGAAAGAAATCAGCGTCCTTTTCATTTTTACTTGATTTTTACCCACTCAAGGCATTCCCTCAGTTCATTCCACTCCCAGACAGGTGTCGGCCATCTGGAAAGATCCAGAAGATAAACTGGACTGCACCCACTTTTCTACCACCATGACTTCTTATTTTCCTACAAAACTTGTTCTTACTCTGGTAAGGTTTTTATTGTTGTTGTTGTTGTTATTTTTGAGATAGGGTCTCTCACTTAGTAGTGCAGGTTGACCCTGAGGCTCAGCCTTGAACTCACAGAAATCCTCCCGCCTCTGTCTCCTGAGTGCTAGGAGTACAAGCATGAGCCACCACATCTGGCATTTGGTATGTGTTACTGATTGCTGGTGGACATGAGTCACCAGGCCTGGCATTGTTGTATGTGGTTATCAGTGATCAAAACCCCAGGCCCTTGTGCTTGTAAGGCAGGTTCAGAAACCACTGAGCTAAATCCTCAGCCCTCTGGTGGGTATTCTTAAAGCACAAGTTACAATTGATTTTAGCCATAACAATCATGTTTAAAGGAAAGAAGCACTGCTGACAAAACTGATAATCAAAAGATCTAAACCACTGTTTTCCAATTCTTTAAAAGAGATTGAAGAAAATAGATCAATGGACAAATTAAAGTGCTTTTCAGTCTGCAAAGCAGATCACTTCTAGAGATGGGTAGTTCATAGCTCAGAGAGATTCTGCCCTTGGGACCCTAGGGTCAGAAACTCGTAAGGCATTCTTGTTATCTACCTAATTTTTTAGGCAACCTTCATTAGTGACAAGATAAAGCTTCATGACTCAAGGTCATTTTAAAATTTCTGTGTATCTGAAACTCACGGTTAAACTTATGTTCATTACCATGCAACTACAATTCACATGTTAGTAAAGGCACACCTTTCTCTTTTCTATGCACACACAAAAGGAAGAAAAAGACTGAGTAAAATCCTTTTATATTTTAGTGAGAATTTAAAAATACAAATGTAACTCACTGGCAATTTGCTATGTCCATCCATGAATGATAAAGCATCTGTTATAAGCAGTCTCAGCCTCACTTCCTGGAGAGAGTGGTCATCTAACTACAAGTGGCTCTGAAGTTAACTTTGAATGAATTGGAGCAGAGCTTCAAGAAGTTTTTATACCAGCAAAAACTTGTCAAAGCTTCTAGAGAATTACTATTCTTTATCTGTATCTGGCCAGGAGTCTACCTTAGTAGCAAAGAGTGAGCAGTCTACACCTGTAGCTCAGCTCTTCCTGGAGGTTTAAGAAATAGCTCTGACAGCATGACTTCAGGTCACTCAGACAGCGGACACCCGATGATCAAAGGTCATCTTTCACTTTCCTGAGGAGTACAGGTAGAGATGACAGGTATGTGGAGAGCTTCTGCTGACTGGACTGCCGGGACCTGCCTTCCACTAAAGGACATTTGGGTATCTGCCAGAGTAGCCATGATTCCTCAGTTCACCCTTCAGTTTTGACTAGTTCCAGTCAACCAGAGATCTGTCCCTAGAAGGAAATCTGGTTCTCTCTGGTCAGCCACTGGCACCGAATGGGGTGAGAACTAGCCAGAGGGTACTTGTAGAAACCTGTCCTCCATTTTGTGAGTGACGGCTGTTCTAAAGGACAGTGGCTGAGAGAGTAGCTAAGGTCTGTTTTAGCACTCTATAAGGCATAGATAAAAGCCTAAGAAAGGTGTCTTTACCGCAGACGATTTCATAAAAAGACCTACTTGATATAATTTTAAAAGTTACTTGTAATTGCTATTGAAGTTTACTAGGTGGCACTCTGGCATTACTCTTAACAAGTCTGGCATTACTCTTAACAAGTCAAAGGAGGCACGCCAGTAAATTTAGTGACAAATCTAACTGTAATAGAAATTTAGCATTATTTTAACAAAGACAACATGTCCTGTTAGAAACAATTAACAAACATGTAATACTGCATAAAAGTTAAAACAATCTTATTACCTGTGTAAACCACAATCCAGAATCTATGAAACAATGTAGCTAGAATCTACAAAACAAAAGCCAGAACCTGTGACACAAAAAGCAAACTCCTATCTCTGCCTAATTATTTTAGTGGGATCTCCAAATGATAGAAGGCATATGATATATGGACTTCTAAATAATATAAGGGAAATACCATAACTTAACTTGATAGACATCTAAAATGCTTAATTTGTAGTATCTATAAAAGAAGAATGAATTCTAGGAATAATAAAGCTTAAGAGAAGGAAGAATTTATTGAGAGAAACATAGCTCTTGTCCAAGACAGAAGAGGAGCCGAAAAACAAAATTATGAGGTAAGGCAGGTACAAAGTGGGACAAAGCTCTAGTTAACTAAAAAGATCCAGTGGAAAATCACAAGGTGGGTATGAGGTGAGATAAATGTATGGTCAAATAATAAGATTACAAGTACAGTGACAAGGATTTCTGAGATGGGATGGAACTTTGACAAGGAGGGATGGCTTATGGTCTCAGTTCCTCACCCAGGAAACAGATACCTACTTAGAATATCAATTATCCATCAATTCAATTATCTATCAATTGTCCATCTTTAGGGAGGTATGGGGATCAAGTCATTCCTCTCTTCTTGAGGCCTGACCTTCAGCGAATGTGTCTCCAGCTGCAATTGTCTTCTGCATTGACCCCCTCAAGAGCTTGGCCCTGCCTAACTGTCTATGATGTATCTAATTAACAGTTGTCTATAATAAGATCTTCAACATTTCTGCCATGAAATCCAGGAATTTTTTTATTGGAAAATGGAATGCAGGATACAAAAAGTGCCAGCCATTTACCTCGTGACCACTGTGGACTCTCTTAGTGTCCTGCTCTTGCTTTGCAGAGCACTCTTCTTTCCCTTCATAATAAATGCAAGACCTCCTCACCTTTGCCCATTGTGCTATCCAGTTCTTTGTTTGGGACAAGAACCTAGAAAGAATCTGTAGGACCCCAGGGTACTATAGGAGCCCAGAAATAGTAACATCAGTTGGTCTTCTATGTTGCTTTCTAGTGTTACAGACTTATGATAGAGGCCCTCTTTTTCTGTTGAGGAGAAAAGGACTAAATGTGCTTTGAAAAGAAGAAAAGAAAAAAAAAAAAACATGAGTTGTCTCACTATTGTACTAAAGACATGTACCAAGAAGAGGAAACCTTCAGTAGTAGCTTTTTAAAAAGAATTATTTATGCATTCACACACAGAGAGAACATACAATTACCTTTAAGCAATGTTCCAAGTAAGGAGGACATTGTTAATAGGGCAATTTAAAAACATCAGTAACTGATGGCCTCATGGCAAAGAGTGTATTGATCCACTCATCTACAAAAATAAATCTTTTACACCATTCATGTTTGTGTTTTATTACTGTATTTTCAGAATTATCTTCATTTGCTATTTTTGTACACCAGTAATTTAAAATTTTTCCTTTATATTTTAGCATTCAAATTTGTTTATGCAGTTCATAAAAGTTCTTTCTGCTGTTAAATAAAAATCAATTATGGAATTACTACACTATACTTATAATAATATAATATATAATAATATATTATATAATATAATATATATTATATAATATATTATATATAATTATTATATATAATAATATAATATATAATAAAATAATATAATAATTTAAAATATAAATTATTTTTTGTTCACTAAATACATTAACCTAGAAATTGCACTCCTTACTCCAGGCTAATCAATATTTAGATGGCCCTGGGCCAGAAGCTTCTCTTTTTTATGCAAATCAACCAAATCTCAGCCTCCTCCTTATCTGTCACAGACAAATCCACCATTTCCTCTGCCATGAACCACTGTGGGGAGTAGTGCCAGGCAACTGCAGGTTACCGCTGTAACCCTAAATGTGGGGGTACTGCACACCATCCATCCCTAACACCTGTTTCGCCTTGCTTTGCTTTTCCAATGGAAGCCCCAATAGCGCTCTGACTCCGACTTTTCTCTCACTCTGACTTTTTTTTTTTTTTTTTAGGTTTTTTTGAGACAGGGTCTCGCTTTGTGGTTCAGGCTGGCCCTGAGCTCAGCCTCCAACTCACATCACGGCAATCCTCCTGCCTCTGCCTCCCGAGTGCTGGGATTACAGGCGTGAGCCACCACGCCCGGCACTGTGGTATGTGGTACTGGTTGCTGCTGGGTGTGGGTCTCCACGTCCAGTATTGTTATGTGGTTACCGGGGAATCGAACCCGGGCCCTTGCGCTTGCAAGACAGGCGCCGGAACCACTGAGCTAACTCCCCGGCCCCACTCTGACTTTCTTCTTGATGAAAATTTGGGACTTCCCTGGTACTACACCCCTTCCTGGTCTTGTAAGGACAAAAGATTTCCATCTCAACCTTCTCATTTCTTCCAAGAGCTGCATGGCCTTTCCACTTTGCATGCAACGTTTACTTTCTTAGGACACACAGTGCAGGACACCTGACATTATAAAGAGTGGGGTAGGAGGCTGCAGCGCTAAGTAAAGGCTATATGAGGCAAGTTGCTTAGGGACACTGAAAGACTAAATTTCACCTAAAAATTATTTCTGGGTGAAAGTAAGAAGTATGATATGAACTACAAACTAGAACATTATTTTAGAACTGGGCACCTATTTTACATAATAAAAAAGTTGAGTATCTTAAATATCTTAATTTTTGCTCTTTCTACTTATTCATGTTGAATGCTTGAATCATGATGAGGGCATTCATATTAAAAAAGAGTTCATAAATTACTACTATAGAAAAGACGATAAAATAATCCATTCCAAACACCCTGCAGTATCCATGTGTCTACTTTCGTTTCTACATTGTACCAGTCTACAGTAGCTCTTACACTACATTTTTCAAAGCAAGTCTGGATAAGTTGAGGTTTTCTCCAGTGAGTACATCTTGGCGGGCAGTATTCTCAGAGTCCCAAAAGAGTTTAGTGCATGAGAAGCGGGCATGGCACAAAGACAAGAACTGCACATGTGCCTGTGGTGGGACCATGTCTCTGCCATGGAGACGCCACGCTGGGTACCACGCCTCACTCGCTTCTCTCCAGCACTGCGCCCTGCTCTGCCTCCCATCAGGAAACTGGGCAGCTGTGCTGAAAACTCCTCTCCCATCCTTACGTTCCCACCTCGCAGCCAGCAGGGCACAGACTGAATTCCCTGAAACTGACCCAAGTGGAATCTCTCTTCCTTTAAGTTGTGGGTATTCGGGATCATGTACCTGAAACAGGAAAGCTGACTAACACAATCAGAAAATATTTCAAAAGACATTACAGGACTGGGGATGTAGTTCAGCGCTCAAGTGACATAAAAGAAAAAGTTATAATTTCTAAGAATCGTAATACTTACAGAAAATATAAGAGTCAAGGAATTGAAATTCAGGGGTTGGGGAGTGAACCTGCACAAGATAAAGCAACTTTCAGGGACAGATATCTGAAATGTGATGAAACAGAACTACAAGAAAAAGACCTCCAAGTGAAGACTGGGGCAGGAATCCTTGCTGGGAAGGGCGGGTCTCCAACCCATGTTACCTGTTCATTGGTTCAAATCTGGGGCTCCAGAGCGGTGATCTGTGGCAGACAGGAGTGATCAAGGCAGGAGTTACAAAGGGAAAAGCTAGAAATGAAGTACAATACATGGTTGTGCTGTGGGATTCATCACCTATAGGTACGCATCACTTTTTCCCAAGACACCAAAATCTGTAAACATGTCCTATATGAAAGGGTACACTATTTGGACATAATTGGTACAGATCCTTCCTTTCATTCTTGGATGATTTCTAGTTTACTTGTAGCGCATATTGTCTTGTAAAAGCAAACAGTTGTGCTGGGCCTGCCGGCTCACGCCTATAATCCCAGCACTCGGGAGCAGAGTCAGGAGGATTGCTGGGAGTTCGAGGCTGGCCTGGGCTACATAGTGAGTTCAGGGCCAGCTTGAACTATTAAAGAAGACTGTCTCAAAAATCTTTAAAAAAAAAAGTAAACAGTTGTTACACTGCACTGTTTAGGATAAATGACAAAAAAACAATATATGTTCAGGAGAGCTGCAATTTCTTTTCACATTTTCTATCCATGTTTGTTGAAGGATACAGAGAACAAGCTATACTCCATTTGGGGAGAAATTCGTGAAAGATACATTGCACCTCTCCTCAAGGAGCACAAAATCTGGACTAAAAGACTGGGCAGCTTTATGAAGTCCTACTGTTAAAGGACAGAAAGACAAAGGCAGGAAAGCTAGAGCAGAGATCACAAGAAGACACAATGGTAAATAAAATACATATTTTGTTTACCTAGTTTAGAAAAGATGTCACTTCTCAGAGAAAAGATCTCTCCATACTTTTCTGCCCCTTGATTTGAACTTTCCCTCACTCGTAAGGTAGGTGCTGTAATGTGGGCGGTGGGGCCACTTCCCTCCACTCACTGGAGCCTGGGCAGTGCCTCACGGCCAACCTGCTGCCTCTACCGCCCTTCTCCTGAGGACCAGTGCATGGAGACAGAAGAACCACAAGGTAAGAACCACAAGGACCCCAAGCCTGCCCTGAAAATCTCCAAAGCAGGACACATTTCATGCCACAACCTTCTGCATGACCCACCTGGAGCTCACGGAAGTGCATATGTAAGGACTGCCTCTTATACAACCAAGTGCAACAGGATTATAGTAAGGATTGTGAGCAAAGCATGTGTGACAGACACGGCTGGCCTGATTCAGACATTGTCGATCATGCTCTGGAGGACCCTCTGAGGAAACTCTAGAACCAGGGCAGCATTTTAACCCTCAACACTCAATTCCCTCTACGCGTGTGCCATTCTCCTTCCACGGGCTAAAGCCCTCTCAGCCAAGTGTGCCATCACCCCAGTAAACCGGCTGCTCTTTCCTTACGTGGCACACCACATCCATCGCCTTGTTCATCCCACACAGGAACCCAGGAACCCGCCTGGGCCCCTCACCCACAGCAGCTCTCTATCACCCCCCCCCCGTGACAAGTGCAAGTACTGCTTGTACCTTTACAGAATAAAATGCTTATTAAATGTCTCTAGAGGACAAGCCTGAAAAGGGAGAGGTTTAGTAAACACTGTACGGATTCACCCAGAGGATGCCCACGGTACGGACAGGGTCTGCAGGGCGCGATGCACAACTGCGCCTCAAAGGCAATTCAGAACACCCGATTATTCTGGTAGTTCCGAATGATCATAGTGTCTCCATAAATCTTTGTGGAAGTATAACCTTTGCTGGCTTTCAGTTTTAATTAAAGTCTCTACTTTTTCCAGATTCATCAGTGAAGAAAGAAAGAGCAGTCATCTAACTGGTAAGAGCCAGCGTCTCCGGCACACCATGTTCAAAATTAGTGCTGGCAAAGCTAATTAACAGCTAATGTCAATGCAATGGAGTGTTGTCACAAGGTAATGGTCTCCTGCTGCTATATAAATGCCAAAGGGAGGACCGTTTTCTCAAAAGCAAATGTCCAAGTTGAAACAGCTGTGTTTAATCCCACACGATAATAGCCTTTCCATAATGTGCTATCAGAGTTGGATTTTTCAAGGCTTTATACACTGCCTTAAGAAACCCTGGCCAAGGTAACTGTTTATGATGGGCATGCTATAACGGTATTGTCATTTTGTTGCAAGTCAATGTTATGGTTATTCAGCTGGATCAGAATCTGGCCGTTCCCTTTAACACTTCAGAGAGGTTCGTATCAGCGCCCTTCCCAGGACGGCGGTTATTCTCCTTCTACACACACAGGTGTGTTGGATAAGCTGTATTCCAAAAGGATGAGCATCTCACAGCGTGAATGCTAAGTGATTGCTTTTATTATCAGGAAGCAGGTCTCATTAATAATATTTTAAAATGCATGAATACATTTTAATTTCACACCTTCCAGTGAATATTAGAGGTTGACGTGCCTATTAAAAATTAACTTAAACTGTTTTCCTTCTAGGAAATATATCTTTTCATCTCCCCGACAACTGGAGGTAATATCACAAACCAAGATGAAAACTAAGTAATCATATTAATAAATTTGGAAGGCTATTATCACAGTCAGAGATTTTATGTAATTATTTTATCTGAACTTACTTTATTAGAATAATTTTGTACCAATTATCAATTTACTCTCTCAGCTGAAAAACCTCTTTTATTTCCTGCTATGCAGCAGTGGAGATCAACTTTGCAAATATTTCTTTGCCGGCTCGTACAATATTAAGTTTTGTCAGTAAAGAGTGCAGAGGGAACCGGCAGAAGGACATCTTCTCTTCTTGGTTTCCTGGTGCAGCTCTTGGCAAACTCCTGCGCAGTCTGACGCACTTCTTCCAGGCGACAGCCCAGCCGCGCACAGCCCCAGGGGGAAGCTTCCCAGGGCAGGCCCTGAAGAGGGCCCCACTGAGTCCTCAGTGAGGGCCTCCCGCACCCGTGTCCACCAACGAGGGGCCCTTGGTACCCTCTGCCACTGGGTCTGGGGCTTAACCCTGGGCCGTAGATTCATCCACACTCGTGCCTTTCATGGGTGCTGTGCCTCACTCACAAAAGTCGTATTTCTGTTCTTCCTGTATTTTCAGCACTTTTTTTTATTAGTAAGAACCAACTGTTATTAATGATCCTTTATATTAAATCTCAGCATTCAAATTAACTATGTGCTTTGTCTCCTAATTGGTCGGGGGATGATACAATGTTCAGTTTTATCCATCACATTGCTGTGTTTGTGGTGGCACTGGGGACTGAACTCACGACTCCTGTGCTTGGCTCCAACCTCATCTCTCCCCTTCATGCTGAGACGGTTTCACTTAGTCCCCTGGATGGCTCTGAAATTGTGCCCCTCTTGCCTCAGCCATCCAGAGTGCTGGGGTCACAGGAACGGCCAACTCCGTCCAGTGCATCTCATCAGCTTTTAAACACATTCCTAGAATGAGTAAGTCTTTCTATATTTTCTTATTGACAAAAGCTTCATATAAAACGATTCAGTTTAAAGTATACTATTCAGTACATGTAGTATATTCACAATATTTTGTGTCCACACCCTACTTTCATCTCATTCCCAGACATTCTCATACCCTAAGGAGGCCCTGTACTTGGTAAGCGGTCACCGCCTCTTTTCCCTTTATCCACTCCCTTGGCAACTACCAATCTAATGTCACAGGCTCACCTGTGCTAATTACTCTATACAAAGGGAATCATACGTGATCTTTTGTGCGCAGAGCTTGTTTTGAGGTTTATCTACTTTGATAGCATGCATCAATACCGCATGCTATTTCAAGTAGATTAACATTACAGTCTGTGTCTATACCACATATGTATACCCATTCATTTATTAAAAGGTATTAGGGCTATTTACACATTCTAGCTATTATAAATAGTGATGCTATGAATATTCATAGCTAAATATTTGCATAATTCCCAGTTTCTACTTCATTGTGGTATAGTAACCAGAGGCAAAATTGCTAGATCATATGGCAACTCAATGTTTATCTTTCTTAAAAAACCACAAAACTGGTTTTGATGGTGGCCATAACATTTTATGCTCCCATCAGCAATGTACAAGGGTTCCAGTTTCTCTATATTCTCATCATTTATTTTTCATTTATTTGTACTGTTGCCATTCTAACAGGTATACAATGGCACTATCGCCATTCTAATGAGTACACAATGGTGTTTTATTGTGGTTTTACTTTGCACTTCGTTAGTGCCTATACTGGTGAACATTTTATTAGGGCTCAACATGATAAGCACATTGTCCATCTGCATATCTTTTTCAGAGAAATGTCTGCTCAATTCCCTTGCCCATTTTAAAATGTGTTTCATTTTACTGCTGAGCTGCATGAGTTCTTTACACTTTTCTGAATAGATCTTATCATACACATAATTTATAAATATTTCCTCCAACCGTGTAATTTGTCTTTTACTTGATAACGCTGAACAAAAGTTATAATTTTTTTGTGTAGTTCAATCAATTTATCTGCTTTTTCTTTTACTTGGTGCCTTATGAAGAATTCATTCCTGATGCCTATGTCAATAAAAATTACCCTTATGGTTTTTGTATGGGAATTATAGATTCAGGCCTCAGGGTCCCGATCCACCTCGAATCACTTTTTGCAGGTGTGCAACGTAAGCTTCACCTTCATTCTTTGGCCTGTGGAGATTCAGTTCCATCAGCATTGGTGGTTGAAGTGAAGATGGCTGTTGAATGGCTTGACGCCCCTATCAGACGTCAACTTGTGGGACACAGAGGTATGGATTTATTTCTGGATTCTTAATTCTATTCCATCTATTCTTTCTCTGCTGGTACAAACTGTATCAGCTGTAGTCTTGAGATAAGATTTAAAAGAACATAGTATGACTTCTCATTTCTTTTCATTTTTTATAGTTTTACTATATAAAACTGTAATTCCACATGAATTTGAGGACTGGTATTCCCAAATTCTGTGAGAAAGGATATCAGAGCTTTTATAGGAATTGCACTGAATTTGTAGATCACTATGAGTAGCACTGGCATAACAATATTTGATCCTCTCATCCAAATGAAAACAGATATCTTTTCACTTATTTAGGTCATCTTTAATTTCTCTAAGAAATACTTTGTAATTTTTAATGAATATGTATTTTACCTCATTGATTGAAAATTTATTTGTCAATATTTGATTCTTTTCAGGGATACTGTAAAGAGCATCATTTTCTTAATTCCTTTTTTCAGACTGTTCACTGCTCTTGTCTATAAACACAACTAAATTTTGTTTGTTGATCCTGCACCCTGCAAATCTGTTGAACGCGTTTACTACCTCTATTATTTTGGGGATTTTTGTATGTACAGGGTTATGACAGCTGTAACGCAGTTTTATACCATTTTTTCTAATTTTGAATCATTTCTTTTTCTCGCCTGTTTACCTTGCCTTGGACTCCCAGCTCAAGGCTGAATGACACATTTTGAAACATGCATATTTAACTTATTTCTCATCCTTGGGAGTCCTTTCAGCTTTTCATAGAGGTAGACGTTAGTCAGGGGTTTTTCCTGAATGCCTTTGAACACATGAGGAAGTTCCATTCTAATTTTTGTTTACTGAGTATTTGTTATCATGAAAGAAAGAGTGTTAAATTCTGTCTCATGCTTTTCCCGAGTCCACTGATATTGACTGTGAGTCTTCTTTCATTCAAGTGGATTATTACCCTATTTTCTAATGTTGGACCACCTTTGCATTCCTGGAGCCAATCTTTCTTGATGATGATGTATAATAATTGTAGGAAACAACAAGATACATTTCCTAGTATTTTGTTGGTGATATTTGCATATGTATTCATAAAGGATAGAAATCTATAGTTTTATTTGATTGTGGTGTCTTAGTTTGGCTCTTCTAATAAAGTAATGTTTAACCCATAGAATATATCAAGAAGTATTCCTGCCAATTTACTAGAAAAAAACTTTAGAACTGGTTTAATTTTTATCTACTTGGTAGAGTTGATCTGAAGGCATCACCTCAAAGACTTTCTGGTAGGAATGTTTTTGACTACTAATTCAATGTTTTTACTTGTTAGGAGGCTCCTTGGATTATCTATTGTTTTTTCAGTCACTTTTGACTATTCCTATGTTTCTAGAAACATGTACTTATGTTCACATTATGTTATTGGTATACAACCACCAACAGTATTCTGAACTTGTAAAATTTCTCTTTTAGAGTCATTCAGTAGCAAAATACCGTAACAGTGAGAATTGTACTATCGGTAGGATAGACACATCATCGTGCTCTAATGATGCAGAAAAGAACAAAGAGGAGGAGGAAGAGGAGCACCGAGAGGGAAAGATGGAGAGACAGACAGACAACAGAATAGGGTAAAGACATTTCCACTTCCAGAAGCGGGCTTATGAAACTTTGGGACTAGCAGGGCTGAATTTGTAGGATAGTCTGGCAGAATGAACCTGAAGTTACAGTCCATAGGTGGGATTTTTTTTTCCCTCACAAAACATTCAGTTTTGCTTTAAAAGCAACTAACTGACTGAATGCCAATTGTTATGTTTTTTAAAAAAATCTCCTTTAAAATAATTAGATGTTAAGTCATACCAAACTGGCACAAAACTAACCACCACAGACACCTACATTTAGAAATGATCAGAGGAATCAATCTCAATTTATCTAAAAGGCCTTTTACTATGTAATGGAACACAATTTATTACATGTGGTTGTAATCTTATTTACATCATTTTATGTTCTAATGTATGATTAATGTTTCTGATTACACAGTTAAATTTTATGGAAATCACTTTTAGTCTGTTTTTTGACATTTGTCTCTTTTAAAAAAAAAACGAAAGGTTTGGAATCCAGTCATCAGCTGATACACTGATTTTTCAGCATAAGCACAGCATCACAGTAACAGGAACTGCCGCCATGTGCTGAAACTTCCTTCAGACCGTGGCCCTCCTCCACAAGGTGACCCTCTCCACGAAGTTCGGATGTAAACCTAGGAAATCTGCTTCCAAACCCCCAGGTTGTTCTGAACGAAACACTTTGTTCTAAGTGAAACGAACATGCCCCTTTTTCTTTTGTGACATCTTTTGCTGAGGCCTAAGTCATTTCATTTCCTTGCATCATATTACAAGATTCCTCCTACTTCTATATTATGTTCTTCCAACTATATAATCAATAACTTCATTTACAATAAATCTTTGTTGAGACACACAGCATGGTCTTTCAGATCAATGATTATTTATTTTAAAATTGTTTATCTATAAATGCAAAGAATTTCACTTTTGAACAGCTGTAGCATCCACAGAGCCTAATATATGATCTGACATAAAAGAATACACTTTTCCTTTATTTTCTAATATGTCAGGTTGTTGAGATATAATTTATGTACCATTATATTTGTTCTTTTACTGATGTACTAGATGGGCTACGGGTTTAGCTCAGTGGCACCACACCTGCCTCACAAGTACAAGGTCTTCAGTTCAACCCCAGTTCCAAAAACAAACAAAAAACAGATGTCCTAGTAGTTTTTAGTACAATCAGAAGTTGTACAACTATCACCACTACATACTTTACAATACTTTAATAATTTCAAAATTGAATGGCAAACACATTTTCAGGGCTTCACTGTCCATCCCACAACACATTAAATGTTACTAATCTACTTGAGAATTTCATATAAACACAATCCGACAGTATGAGGTATTTTGTGATAGGCTTCTTTTTACAGTACACTATTTACAAAGCGTATTGATATCAACAACATTCATTTTTATTGCTGAGCAATACTGCAGAGTAAGAATAAGTATGCAACATGTTTACAGTTTGTTACTAGTCTAAGTTCACCACAACCCACGTTCACCCTCCTGCGTGGATGGGGTCCAGGTACGTAACACATCTTCATTCCTTTTTGATCCCTTCCCTCCGCTCGCTCTCACCTCTCTCCACTTCTCGATCCCCTTTCCACTTGAGAAAGATCTCCCTGCTTCCTGTTATTTATCTTTTATTCTGCTGTTTATCTTTTTTTTTTAATTGGAATCTTTTTTGGTACATTACATACACGCATCATGACTGCACTCCACGATGGGGATTTGTACCAGTATAAGACACAACTTAATTCTCATTGTTTCCCGTTGCCCTACCCACCCTACCACCCCCCCATATACATAAAATTTGTTTCCTTTCTTTTTTGTTATAATCTCATTATTTTTCCCCTTCACCCTATTTTACTTTGAGCATTTTCTATTTCACGATATATAACATACAATTCTAGGACTCATTTACATCTTTATTTTCTCATACCACAGAAAAGATGCGATATGTTTATCTTTTTAACTCTCTCATGAAGGAGAAGCTGACACTTAATCCTGTGTATCTGACTTATTTCACTTATCATTACGGTATCAGTGTGCATCCATCTTCCTACAAACATCACAAGTTTATCTCTCTTTACCGTCGTGATGCTCCAATGTGTGTAAATACATGCTCTTTATCTATTCTTCTGTTCGTGGATATATATACTTGCTTCTAAGATTTAGCTATTAAAAGAGTTATGATGCTACAAACACAGGTATGTGTATATATCATTGGAAAATGATGTCTTTAACTCAAGAAGATCCCTAGAAAGGGAAGAGCTGAGTCAAATGGAATTTCCATTTTGTTTCCCAGGGAATCTGCATATTGATTTCCATAGCGGTTATACGAGTTTACATTCCCATCAGCAATATATATGCTTATCTATTCATTATTTAATGGATATTACTAATATTCTGTGATGATAGAAACAATGGTCATCTGATTATTGATATGTGCTTTTTGTGCAATCACATGTTTTCAGTTCTTTTGGGTAGGTATCTAAGAGTGAGACTTCTGACAATATAGTTAAACATCTTACTATACATGCTCTTTTCCAAAGCGACTCCCTCATTTAAATTCTTTGTCACACAGGTTCACAGCTGTAGCTACAGTATACTGACAACACTGCCTCGTGGGTCCCAATAAATATATATAAAATAAGTGAATAAATGGACAAAAATCATTCTGATGAATAAATTCTCACTACAGTAAATTAATGTCAAACATATAAATAAAAGGCTGTAACAAGGTAGAAAAGAGTCTCACACAGTTACCTAAAATTCAGGAGCACATATCTCAAGGAATCATACTCACAAATATTACGTTTTCCAAACATAAAGGCATTACATATTCAACCTAAATGCCAGATAGAAGGCATTCATATTTAAAATGGATCAGCCTAGTTGGTGAATATACACACTGATAAAACCACAGTGATATATTTGAGCCTTGTGAAAAATGGTTTCTTAGCCATGGCCACCTATGGTATTCCTCTTCCTAAAACATAATATTGCAAAAGTATATATGAAATGCAACAAAGTGGGCAGAAACCACTAAATTCACAGACAGTTTTCTGTAATTTGTAAAATCAAAGCAATCTTATGTTACACAACAGTAAGATGTATGCTCCAGAGACCTGAAAACAATACAGAAACAAAATTAGTCTCTAATTATTCGGGAATTTAGGGCACACTCTGACTTGCCAGGGACTCTCCTGAGTCGTGCTAGTGAACCAACGGAGCACCACTCTTTAATTATAGACGCCGATGTGCTGCTGCATCTGGAACACCAGGCCAGCCCTTATTTCAATGGGAAACAGTCTGCAAGCCGATGAGAAATCCTGAAATCACTTAGATTTAATGTAGAATTTGTTTTCTTAAGTAATGTCAAGTATAATGAAGTACAAGCTCACACGGAGAAACAATTTTCATTTAATAATTTCATGATGTTCCCTGTATCTAATTTCAATGAGAATGGGATATTTGTCCACATTTATTTTGATGTAGTATAATGAAATGCAATTTAAAGCAAAACATTTAAGAAAGATATGCATGGGTGTATGTATGATCAAGATACACGTGAGCTCTAGAAGAGTTTGGGGAGCCTGGGAGACTGACACCATCTAATGAATTCCTGCAAAATACTAAGCATTGTGATATCAGCTTCACACACATTATCTCATTAATCCTTTTGGGTTTAAGGAAAATGATGCTCATGTTTTGAGAATAGTTACTCTTCTCAGTGGTAAGAAAGCTCTGGCAATACAGACTTGAGCTTGAGCTGCTTTGCTCCAGAGCCTAAATACATAACAATGAAATTGCACCACTTGACTGTCGGTAAGAGACATGGAAATCCTAATCTCTGTGACAATGGTTTTAGGAGTAGTAATTCTTTATTATAGGAGAGGATTTATTTCTGGAATCACTATCACTCCTTGGTCTCTGTGTGTGTTTTCACAACAGCACCACTCTGAGGTTATCTTAGTCACTTCCTCTTCACTGGAACGAGCTAGTCAAATCACTTACCTGAAGATCTTTATTTTGGTTCATGATTTTTAAGGATGACGTTTTTCCCAGTCCATGGGGAGCTGTCTCTAAGGCAGGAAGGGGATAGTGACAGTGTCCAGCAGCAGAAAATCCACTGTCTTTGTCTTTTTTTTTTCCACAGTTGTTTGATGGTTTAAGGTACCTTTGGATTATATATAAACTTTATTATGAGAGCTCTTCGTTCTGCAAAAACATTATTGGGATTTTGATAAAGATTGCAGTGGGTGTGTAAATTGCTTTGGGTAATAGGGACATCTAAAAAAAGATTAAATATTCCCAACCATATTACAAACAGTGCTTGGCTAGTACCTATTTTCTCTTTTATTTTTTGAGTCTATTGTAAATTGAGTGGCTTTTGTATTTTCTTTTCAGATTGTTCACTGGTAATTTATAGAAATGCACCCTTTAGGATAACGTGAATTTTCCTTCATTCTGTTAATATGATATTTATGCTCATCAACTTTACATGTTTGTATTCCACATGTAAATCTCATTCATTCACAGTGTATCATCCTTTTCGTGAGCTGCTGAACTCCACTGGCTAGTGTTCCGTTCCGTTCATTAAGGATACTGAATTAGGGTCAAATAGTTGGAATAAGCTCATTACACAGGTGGCCAGAGATAGTACTTAAGCTACACCTACAACATTTTACTTATTTTTAATGAATGCCCACTCTCTTTTTTAGAATTGGTGATTTTATTTCAGTATATTCAGGATGGAGAAATTCATTCCGGTATAAATTCTTCTAGGTAATTTTTGGTTTTAAAGACTGTCAAGAGGGCAGTGATGATGACAGCATTGTTCTAGGATCAGTAGTGAGTAACCACCCAAAAGTCTTTCAAAACAGAAATTCTCAGTCCTTACCTGTCAGACTTGGTAAATCAGGAACTTGGGAGTGGGCCTAGAAATCTGCTTTTTTTTTTTTTTTTTTGAGACAGGGTCTCACTTTGTAATTCAGGCTGGCCTCAAACTCACCATGTAGCCCAGGCTAGCCTCGAACTCATGGTAATTCTCCTGCTGCTACCTTCCAAGTGCTGGGATTACAAGCATGAGCCACCACACTCATCACTGTGGTATGTGGTTAGCAGGGATTGAACTCAGGACCTTGCATTTGCAGGAGGACACCAAAACCACTGAGCTAAATCCCTGGCGCAGAAATACGCATTTTATAAAGCATTTATGTGATTCTAATACTTGCTGAAATTTCAGAATATTAATTTAGAAAATAATTATTATACTCCTTCCCATTTTAACTAGTTAATGTTTTAAAGTTTTTAATCTAATCTACATACATGCATATTATATAGACAAAAATGGAAGTAAATGAATGAGCATGATCACATCACAATACAGCCTTTTAAAATAATTCAGAAAAATAATGGCAAGAATTTAAAAATAGTAACATTTATTTTGCAAACAAAAAATGCAAAAACTGATGATCATATTCATTTCTGGTAGACAAGTGCTTTTAAACTCAGTTTTATGTAGTAGAATACTAGGTAACTAAATGAAACTCTCAACAGTTAAGAAAATATTTTAAGCAAGCTTACAGCCACAAGGCCCATAGTGGTGACAAACTATTGTAGAATGAATTTATATTAATAGCAAATAGCTGATAATGTATTATATAACACCCTATTAACAAAGTTTATGTATATAAAGGGATGAGGCTTAAAGGAGGCGGTGAGCAACGGGAAAAAATAAGAATCAAGATATCTTATGGACATGTACAAATTGCCAGTGAGAAACTGATAACGTATTCCTGAAATATATCAATAAAGTCAATTTATTTAAAAAATTATCATCATTAAAATAATCACCATGTTATAATATGCTGAGGATCTACTATATAGCACAGTGATCATGCTAATAATTCTGCATCATTTACTTGATAATTACTAAGTAAGAGTGTCTTAAGCATTTTTAATTTCCACACACAAATACACATCTACTACAAAAAGATAACTATTTGTGGTCCAGGATGTAGAAGTTTGTGGTAGTCATTTCATAATATATACATATATATATATATGTTATATGCATATTTCACAATATATATATCACATATTATATAATATGTATATGTATATTTCACAATATATATTATATAATATAATATGTATATGTATTATATATTATATAATACATATTATACATGTGGGCAATAATACATATTATATATGTATTACATAATATAGTCTATAATACAATATATGTTATATATAATAAAATATATATGTAATCGCATTGTAATCCTTAACTGTATTTCCATATTTCTACATTCTAATTTGTATATTTCAATTAGATCTCAAAAATCTAGATAATAGTAATTATTTAAAACTACATCATCCGAACTGGAGGGGTTTTCATTAGTTACAACTAGAAAACCCTGTGCCTCTTAGGAAAATGTGTAACAAAAAGTTAACACCTTCATTTGCATGTCCTTCTTATGTTTATTTAATTAGATGGAATAGAAGATGGATTTGACAAGATGTGTGTTGTTTTCTTAGCATCACAGTTGGGGCCAGGAGCTGATTTCTAGTATGAATAGAGAATAAACAAAGATATACTTCCACCATCACATGTTATTATCACTTCAGCTGCTTGAATTAAGGGTCTTGTAATCTCATTTTGCCTACTCTAGAGGTGTCTCATACAGATTAATTAGAAAAGACTGTATTAACTCAAATTCTGCAACATTAAGGTCTTAGTCCAAACTCAGACTCTACTACCTGAGTCAGTTTTCTCATTTTTAAAGTAAGAATCATAGTAACTATCTCATAAGTTTACCATGAGAATTAAAGGGATTAATATATACAAAATAGAAATATATATAC
>PVIR01019361.1:0-32070 GCA_004026965.1 Petromus typicus
GGACATACCTTGAGGATATCCTCATAAGTGAAATAAATAGGTCACAGATAGGTACGTATCGCATCTTTTCTCTGGTATGAGAAAATGAAGATGTAAATGAGTCCTAGCATTGTATGTTATATATTGTGAAATAGAAAATGCTCAATGTAAAATAAGGTGAAAGGGGACAATGTTGAGATTGTAACAAAAAAGTAAGGAAGCAAATTTTATGTATATGGGGGGGTGGTAGCGTGGGTGGGGCTATGGGAAAAAATGAGAATTAAGTTGTGTCTTATACTGGTACAAATCCCCATTATGGAGTGCAATCATGATGTGTATATTTAATGTACCAATAAAGATAAAAACATTAAAAATGATAAGTTTGAATCATTTATACTTAAATGGACATACCTTGAGGATATCCTCATAAGTGAAATAAATAGGGCACAGATAGGTACATATCACATCTTTTCTCTGGTATGAGAAAATAAAAATGTAAATGAGTCCTAGAATTGTATGTTATATATTGTGAAATAGAAAATGCTCAATGTAAAATAGGGAGAAGGGGGAAAAATGATGAGACTGTAACAAAAAAGTAAGGAAACAAATTTTATGTATATGGGGGGAGTGATAGGGTGGATAGGGCTATGGGAAAAAATGAGAATTAAGTTGTGTCTTATACTGGTGCAAATCCCCATTATGGAGTGCAATCGTGGTGCATTTATGTAATGTACCAAAAAAGATTTAAAAATTTTAAAAAATGTAAAAATAAAGATTTAATGGTAGAAAAGAAAATAAACCTTGTGTATACAGGGGGTGAAGAGGTTGTAGACTGGGCAGGGCAATGGGAAAAATGAGAATTAAGTTGTGTCACGCACTAGTACAAACTTTCAATGTTGTTTGTGATCATGACGTGTATATAAAATATATCAATAGAGAATTTTACCATTAAAAATGGAGCTACATGTCTTCATTAATTGGATAAGCCCCTTTATGTACAGTTTTTATGAGCTAGAGATATGTTAAAATATAGTGTTCATTTTTTCCTTAACTATAAGTGTTATTTTAATAACTAGATAGAGAATTATTATAAAGAAGTGATAGTAATGGGTAAGTTCCTATGAAAGCAAGGTGAAAAGACCATAAAAGAAAATAAAATTTTAAATTCATCTAGTCATAGGCAAACAGCTGAAGATACTGCCTTGAACTTCCTACTACGACACTCCAAAACTGGTGATTGTTAAACTCATCAACTAATTATTTTCACATTCACTTTCAAAAATGTCCTCCTTCTCATGCCTTTTTCATCAAGCCCCCAAAACACATCTGCTGGTTCATAAATTGATGTCCACTCAAATAGTAAACTGCTTAAAATTTTAGCATGATAAAGCTTATCAAAAACACATGTAAAAAAACTAAGATCAAGAGATGTAGAAGAGAAGAAAAAGAAAGGGACTGAACAAAATTAAGATGTGTTGTGAACATGTAACCAATTCCACTAATGAGTGTAAACATTACATCATACAAATATGTTCTAAAAAATTCTCATCCATCTTTACAGATATCTCTCTGGAGTTCACTCATATGCTGTTGTAAATTAAATTCTCAAGATTCCTTCTTAGTTAAGGATCTTGTGTTATTAATCACAATTCTGTAGAACCACAAAAATATTTTCTTTTCCTTATGTAATGTGGCACAGTAATTCCCAACACTGAGATATACTCCTGTTGGGAATGTAAAATGGTACAATTATGCTACTTTGGAAGTTGTTTTAAATTTCAAGTTAAATAAATAGTTATCAGATGCCTTAGAAATTCCACACCTCAGTATTTAACTAAGAGGAATGAAAGCATATCCACATAAAGACCAGTCATTTTATTTATTAAAAATAAAAAATTAGTAAATAATTCCAATGTGTAGCAACAGGAGAGGGGATATACATAAGCAGGTATAGCAGTACAATGAAATACTCTGAGCAATGATGAGTAATGAAGTCTCATGCCCTCAGCATACTTGTGTAGATCTCATAAGTATTTCATACAGAGGAGGAAAGCAGAATCAAATGAGTGCCTATGGAACGAGTCTCACTGACATGAAATTTTTAGAAAAGGTAAAATTAACCTATAGAAACAGAAAGTAGGCCAGTGTCTCTCTGCGAGAGGGTGAGAATGCTATTGGACTGCAGAGGAGTTTAGAGAACCAATGGAGCTGGTAGAAATGTTCTACATCTTCAGGTGCTGATGGTTACATTTGTCAGTGAGTGATTACATTTGTCAAAACATGTGAAATTCTGTGCATAAAATGTGTGCACTTTATTGTTTAAAAATTCTCTTTAAACATATTGATAAACTCATGGTTCATTCTGCTTTTTTACATACACTTGTTGGCATAATTTTAATGTGAATTTTTCAAAGAAACACTGAGCCACATAATTACTAAAATAAATTTTCTGAATTTGTATTTAATGGATTACAGTATCATGGAATATTGTATAGTTATCATAAGTGTTTAGGCTTATTACTCAACATTTTATGTGGTTCACTCTTTCATATGCAATACTCCTTGCTTATCTGTAGGAGATAGATTCCAAGACCCCTACTGCACTGCTGAAACTATAGATAATATCAAACTCTCTACTGTACTGTTTTTCTACTGTAAGAAGATGCATGTGATTAAGTTTATTTATAAATTAGGTACAGTAAGAGGTTAATATTTTGTTAAAATAGAATAAAATAATATACTATCATAAAATAGTTTTGTGAATGCATTAAAAAGTTAGATAATGAAAATGAACACATAACTTTTGTTTAAATTACCAAATTCTGCTAGATCTCAGACTTAGAACCTTATACATGTTACAGACAAAGAGGAAACTTGATGTCTTGTGTTCAATATATGTTTTAGAGCTTTTTGTTTGTGTACTGCTAACAGTATAGTGTTGAAGCCCTTGACATTGGTAATATGATGAGATTAAGTGGAAAATTTTGCCATGCATGAAGACTAGCCAATATGAGTTTATGTAACATTTTGACATACTCATGAAAATGGTGTTTATTATGTATTGTTAACATACACTAGGAAAAAGTTAGACAAAAAGAAAAGACATTGAGACATAAATATAAAATGTTCAACATATTACAGCAACTCAAACAAGTGACTAGACTTTATAATTTCAAGCTCCTACAGCTGCAAACACTTTGATCTCTGAAACTTATATCTCCTCCAGAAAATTTATGATGAAAAAAGAAGCCAGGTAAATAGATCTCTTACATCATTTCCATATACATCCATTTATGTAATTAAAAATGTTTTCCAACATTCTTCTGTCACAGCCTACCTTTGAAAGCTTCATAAATCCCAGGATATCATATATCTATACTTTAATTAACTAATTTGTGGCAGCAAAATTAAGGCAGTAAATTCGAAGAAGAAAAGTAAAAACATTTATGTAACACATGATGACTCTGTAGCCTATTAAAAGTAACTTTATGCAATGTGAATTTGAAAATGCACCGCCCTGTATTATCATGGACAAAACACACTAACAAATCTGTATCTTTTATAAAGTTGGTGATTAAACTCAGTATTATGATCATAACTCAATGAATTTGGATGAGATGCTTATTAATATTTTAAATTTTGTTTAAGTATTATTTCTGTGGGCAAATTATTTCCATGAGATGCTTTTTGATATTATTTGTTCTTATGAAATAGTAGTAGGACAAAAGATTTCCACATTAAGAAGAATGACATTAAATTTTCTCACTCAAAATAAAAACATTAACTGCAAATCAATCAAAGATCTAAATATGAGTTAATTTTTGTATGTGGCTTGAGGTAAGGGCCCACAGTATAGGGCATGAGCTCTCTTTTTGGTGATGAAAGCATTCTTCGTTGTGGCAACAGCAAAATTTTGTGACTAAAATTTATTGAATTTTACACTTCAAATGGGCAAATTTTATATTAAGTGTTAATGTAGTCATAACATTTATTTTATTTTGACTTATGGTACTTTCCTAGCAAGTATGTACAAGGCTAATCTATACATCCATGAAATTTTAAAATAGGATATATATTTGGGATATTCACATATATTGTTTTAAATTATTGAACATTAATTATCACATAGAGCTTTTCACAACATGGATGTATGAAGACATCTCCAAATTTAAGATAACAGTAGGGGTGAATTTTAGAAAACTATGCTAATTTTTGAGTTGTGATGAAGTATCTTATGTTCACTGGTATTCCAATATTTTGATTTGGTAATCCAATATTTCATAATCAAAGTAGCACTTTTTACTTTAGAAATTAGTACTAACCTTATCAATAGATTAGCCTGTGGATGACTTTATAGATAAATAGGCAATTAGAAGTGGGGTTTACTTGGAAGAAGTCTATCTCTGGGGGAGCCTAGACTTTTAAGGGTGTATTTTTTCTCTGACTTTCTCTTTGCTGCCTAAATGCCTGATGATAATGAGTTTTAATCTGCCACACTTTTTCGCTGTGATATTTGCCTCATTTCCACACAATGGAACCAAGAAACTATGGACTGAAATCATGAGCTAAAACCTATTCTTTTAAATTATGTATGTTGGGAGCTTTGTTTCAGCAACTGTAAGCTGATTGATACACACAAACACAACACCTCTTCTTACACACATAGTTGATGAGATTGCTCATGGAGAAGATACAGAATGATGAAGCCATGGACTAGAGATTCAGAAGACAGTAACTTACTCATGTCATTAAATTACTCATGAAAGGATGAAACTTTCCTGCTACCCAAGTTGCTTTTTGTAAGGCTTCCATACTCATGATGAAATCATAGACTACACTGTGGAACTACCATGACTCTTTAAAAAGCAGTGTTATATTCCAGCATCAGTCACAGAGAAACCACAGCACCTGAAGTTTTTTTTAAATGGTAAAGTAAAACAGAAAATTGTCTTCTCATGAGGCATAAAATCCAACATTCTCTTGAATCTCAGGAAAACAAAACACACACACTCTATGATCTTGCCAATGAGGTGCTAGCATGGTACTCAACTCCAGATTGCCAAGAGGGAAGAGAATGATGTCATCAAATTGCCTCAGAAAAGAACTCAAGGAGTCTGTGACCCTCGTCTTTTGAATGAATCTCTAGGGCAACTTCAGAACATCACTGGGATTGCAAACCCCAGGTAGGAAACATAATTGATCTTCCTGATCCAGTGCATCTGGAGGTGCTAGAGAATGAGTGACAGGATACCCCAGAAGCTTCCAGGCAGTCAGCATGAATGAGGTTCACTCCATCAGGGAAGAGAAGATAAAGAGTTTGAGGAAGCCCTGCAGCACAATTTTAAACAACATGGCACAGCTGTGGACTGCTGAGAACCAGCAGCAGCTTATGGAGAAGGCATCTGTGAGGATGGAGGAACTCCCTTTGAAAAGAGGCTGCAGGCTGAGTTGAGTGTTAATGATTGACTCTCAAATACTTGTGGGCTCAGCGAGCAGTGTTTGCAGCCATAAATCAAAGCTCTGCTTCTATGAGGACCAAGTGTGGGGAGAAATAGTCTTCCCTGTGAACTTTCCTTTTAAACAGCATGTACACACATCACTAAGCTCACCTTTGAATCTGAAAGACAATGGTATATTGAGACTCTTCAAAAACTATTCGATGCTGCATTTCCTATTGTCCACAGGGTATTGTACAAATGAGTTCCTCAATTGTATAAAATACCTTTAAAAATATCAAGAGCATTTTGAGAAGGACCAATATAATATTTTTTCTGTCAAAAAGTTGTATTAGAGACAGTTTTGTAAATGGAGATCTTCTAATAATAAAAAAGATTGAGAAATTAACATTTCTCTTTGTAATGAGACCTTGAAAATTCCTCTAAAGACAATGAAAACAACAGTAAATAATAGATTTTCTGGACTCGGTTAACATTTTGAAAATACAGTAAAATACATTTACATTCAAAGTAGGTTTAAATATTTATTAGTTTTAATAGCTGCAAATATTTTAGTTATATGGGATCTTTGAAAAATAATTTGATATATCAAAAAAACAGAGAATGCAAAGATTATCCACAGAGGTTATGAAGTCTTAATCAGAAACAATTGGGCAACATTAGCCAGCTTTAATTTCTCACTTAGGAGCTGGCTTCATTTCTGTGGCAAGCTTTTACCTGGAATGATTGTATAAGATAGAAGACAAATACTCAGAAGATACAAATTTCCTGATGATTTGAGAAAAGACTGTTCTGTTTTCTCTCCTGTCTTCTTAGGTTGACCATCCCAGTCGCTTCATAAGAGTGGATTTGATGAAGAGAAGGTCTTGCCTCATGTCATGCCAAGTTCTTCATCAAGCGATAGGATTTTCACTTAGGAAGAAGTACTGAAGCAACTACCCTGAGAACTTTTATATCAGGCTCACTTCTCTGAAAGCCAGAGTTTAATTATCCTTTAGAGGAAAATAACTGTTTTATCCCTTTAATAATTTCCTCAATTTCCAGATTTAGACCATGAGCACCTGTCTCAAACAGAAAATTACAAAGAAAGCTGAAAATAATTATTTGACATTTTATTACAAAAGATATTTATTTGGTTGATAACATATACACTAATTTGAAAGGTAATGATTTGTTATTTCCAAACAAGTACTACATGCACATACTTTAAAAAAAAGACAAATAATTCTACAGAATTTAACACAAACATTAGTGTCTGGTACTGCTCTTCTTGTGACTAATTTCCATTCCCCCAGAAACAACTACTTCCAACTTTTTAGTTTTTTTTTCTTGCCCTTTAATACATATATCAATATTTTTTATTATTCTCTATATCTTAATACTTATTTTGAAATCTAGATTTGAATCTAATCCTTTAGTTAGGAAAGATAAAAAGTTTTATGTATATTCCCTTCCCTTTTCCCCAAATACTCTCATTCTCCTATCCTCTAAATAAAACTATGCTAAGACCTTGGTTCATGTTTGGTTACGGTTGCAAAAATTCAGTTCACAAACTAGAATGCTAGTAAAATTTTGCTTCCACTCACAAACATGACCATAACCAGCTTCTCTGCACATGCACAGTCATCTTCCCCAAATCATAAAACAAATCACTTTTATGAACCATAGAACTGCATATCATGAATTCCATTTATTTTCTTAATCAGTCTTTAGCCTGCAAGCATTTGTGATTTCTACACCTCCTCATTTTCGCTTAATGTCCTAGGAGTAATTTGTTAATGACCTAGGAGTAGCTTTTCTTTGTCAGATGCATAATTGTGTCCTTACTCAATTTAAGGAAACAAATAATATGTCCTCCGTGTGTGTGTGTGTGTGTGTGTGTGTGTGTGTGTGTGTGCGTGTGTGTGTGTGTGTGTGTGTGTGCTGATTTTCCTTTTTCCCTCAGTGACTATTGGATGTGACTCCTGGAACTCTGTGAAGTTCTGCATCAACTGTGATGGCTGACTTTAGGGTTACTCCAGGCCACAGTCATTTCCATGCCCTTCTCTCTCCTAGGTAGTTTGCTTGGATTCTAAAATTCAGTCTTCTGCTATTTTACATTTCTCCTTTATTTTTATGGAGTCTATTATCCTATAGTGACTCCTAAGTAGTAAACTTTTCGGAGTATTCAATGTCTGAAAATATTTTTCTTACCTAAAATTTGTTGCCTCATCTAAGAGAGAGACCCTCCTCCAACAGAGAGAGCTTTTGTTCAGTGTTGTGAAGGCAATGAGGAGACCTGAGTGAGCTCACAGCAACAGCACACATTTATCTATTGGTTAAAGAATGGACAAGCAGTTACATAGTTTAAAAATCAGCTTTTTGGCCCCTGGGGTTTGAGGAGTCACAAGTACAGAGTAAGAGACACAGCCAACAGAGTTAAAAGTCATTCTGCAGAATGGGGAAGAAGTTTTGCCAGTTAGATCAAATATCCAGAATACATAATATACAAAAATCAGGCCCCTCAAATTAAAAGATTCAATCAAGCAATTGCAAGTTAAATGAATAAACATTTCATGAAAGTGAAAATGGCCAATAAAATGCCTGAAGAATATTCAACATCACTGACATTAGAGAAATGCAAGTTAAAACAACAATGAGATTCCATCTCAGAACAAGAATGGTCATTATCAAAAAATTAAATAATAAGAAATGCTGGCCAGACTGCAGGGAAAAAGCAAGTGTTCTTGTTGTTTGGTAGGAATGTACACGAATAAAACCATTATGGAAATAAATATGGAGATTCCTCAAAAATCAGGAATTCTGTTTGACCCACCTCATCCTCTTCTAGGCATCATCACAAAAGACATAAAGATATTAAGTTTCAGTGATACGTACACACCCATGTTTATAATAGCACAACTCATAATAGCTAAATCATGGAAGCAGCCTCTGTATCCATCAATAGATGAATGGATAAAGATGTGGTATTTACACATCATGGAGTATTTTTCTTTGCTATTAAAAAGATAAACTTGTCATTTGTGGGAAAATGGCTGAACTTTAAGACCATAATGTTAAGTGAAATAAATCAAACATGAAAGCTTAAGTATCACATGGTTTTTCTTATGTGAGAAACTCAAACTACAAATCAAGAGTAAAATAAAAGATATATAACAGGAGTTAGGGAGATAAATCTTTCTCAAATGGGAGAAGGATCAAAAGATGGAGAGAAAGGGAGGGGAGGGCATCAAGGGAGTAAAGGCTACGACAACCGCATTAAGCTGTGTGTCTACATGTACCAGCTGAACACAAGCGATGTAAACAGTATTTACTGTTAACGGAAGAGTAATTATGGAGAGGAGCAGGCTAATTAAAGGGAGGAATATTCATGGCTTTTCTTGAATAGGAAGAGATTTTCCAAGAATTCAGGCACTTCTTTAAAAAAAAAATCTATTTACAGTTCTTTCCAGCCATCTTCATTGCAATTGTCAATTGTCTGATGCTAGAGATGTGTCACTTACTACGGAAATGAGATTACCATGAAGTCTGAGGTCTTTCAGAGGTCATCTGGGCTGCATTTTGGATCCGGCTGGTTTCACTTCATTTATTATCACAAACAAGAACTTCTAAAGCTCTAGGCACCTTGTTCTCAAACATAAACACAGTTTTGGTGGGGTAAGAGGAAAGCTATGCTATATGGATACTGCACCAGGTAACAATTTAACTTTACCTATCTTATACACCTTGACTGATAGTTTGTCCAGAAGGCCATTCTATATCAGCAGCACTGTTTTCCTTAGAATGTTGAGGCCCTTGCTCACTCTTTTCTAATCTCAATTGTTGGTATGGAGATATTTTCTAATACCATTTTTTATTCATGACTCAACCCATTGCTTACTATTTTTTTCTCTGAGAGTTTTCCACAAGTTTTGGCGGCATTGTTTTTTGTTTTTGTCTTTGGTATTATGACATTTTATGATGACATCTCTTTTCAGGAATGTGAGCATTTTTATTGTACTGTTCTCCCTAGTCTCAGTTTGTAAGTCTGTGCTGCTCAGTGATGAGGGATGTTCTTGGGCTGTTTACTCAGTCCTCTTTCTCTCTGTTTCCATTCACATCCAGTTTGGAGGGTGCTCACTGATCTTACTGTACAAGTCCTGGTCCATTCATTTCCTTTTCTTCCTCCCTATATTCTGAATCTCTAGTAGGTTTTTTTTTAATCTCTGGAACAGTTATTAAACTGTGCTTTCAATTCTTCTAGTGAACTTTTTGTTTAAGTTTTTGAATTGTATTTTTATTTGCTAGGAACAGTTTCCTTTGAATCATATTTTTTATGTATTTCTGAATGTGATTTTTCTTTTTAAATCTCTAAAAATTTTTTAAAGATTTTTTTCTGATCTATTCTGTCCTGGAGTTTCCTTTTACTTTCTTTTTAATCTTTATTTTTTTCTGAAGTCAGGAGAATTTCATTGGGAATAAGAAGAAAAATATTTCCTAGATTTCCAAGAGAATTCTCAAGTGGGTGGCCACTGAGACTCTTTGTCAAGTGTATTTCTACAACAAAACAATTCCGTGGGCACAACGTGGTTCAAACTTCAATCAGTCTTTAGGAGTACAAGGATAGTTGCTTAGCAAATACTGATTCAAGGGGGAAATAAGTCACGTAGTAAGGGTATATGGAAAGAACAAAGGCACTGTAGAGAAGGGAGGGGAGCATGGATCCAGATGTTCTGTTGACTCAACTATGTGTCTGATGCTTATGTGGACCCATTGGGCCAGGTGTTGCTAATGAAAACAATTTGTAATTTGCTGTCGAGGCCTCACTCTCTTCAGCTTTGCCCCAGCCACTGTCTTTGTGTCTTATGCTCCATTCTCATTTGCTGATAGTTCTAATGCCCCTCTAACTGCATATTAATTTCTATATAACTTAGCTGTCTCTAATACCATGTGTACATGAAGTACATATGTTAAAATTTTGTTTTTCTCTTGTTATTTTTTAAGTTAGTATATATTTCCAGTACACACAGTTTAAATAATCTTGGAGATGCGGTTCATGTACAACATGCAGCGTGATTCTTTTTTTAATCCACTTTCCTCTTTCCTGCCACTTCCCTCCTTCTCCAAATCCCTTTACCATTTTCATTATCATTGATGTTATTAATCTTACCTCTCATTGATAGCATATAATGTTCACATTCAGTTAGGTTATCAGGTTCCTGTATGTGGTATGTTTGTATTCTACTTATATCCTCTCTCCTTCCTTCTCTCTGTCACCCATGCTCTCTTGTACCACTTCCCATTGCAAGATATCTATGCTCTTGTCCATCCTTTATTGCTCTATGCCTTACTCAAATTAAAGATACTATATTGTAAATAAGGTGATGTGTCTGATTTATTTCACTTAACATAACATTTTCCATGTGTATTCATTTCCCTACAAATACCTCAAATTTGTCCTTCTTTATAGCCATTATATATAGACTGTGTTTTCTTTATCCAGGTATCTGTTGATGGGTTATACAGCATGCTTCCAAGATTTTGCTATTATGAGTCATGGTGCAGGTATCACTGTAGTATAAAGTCTCTAGTTCTTTGGGGAAGTAGCATAGAAAGGCATAGCTGAGTTGTATGTAATTTCTAATTTTAGTACTTTCAGCAATCTCTATATAATTTCTATAATGGTTGTCTTAATTTGCACTTGTTTTTAATCAGCTCTGTTCCTTCATATTAGAGAGGCCACAGGTGTCATGTTAAAGGCAATAAACTGTATTGTTTATGAGTTCTTGTCACAGTGAGCTTAATGGATGCCAGGTTGAAGCCCAATTATTTTATGTTTCTCTGTTGGTTCTTTCCCATGGGAAAACCAGTTGTTTCTATTTATGGCTTAAAAGACAGACAAAGTTAGATGCTAGATCTCTAGAAAATGAGTGATATAATGTCCCGAATGTCCCATCGTTCAGTATAACAACATTCAACTAACTTCCCTGTGAGTGACACGGCTCCTCCTCTTACTCTTCCGTGGTATCGCTTACAATCTCCACATCCTTTCAGAGTTCAGTGTCTCAGAGGACAAGTCTCTAGGCTTTGGCTGCACCTGAAAAGGATCGCTGTACAGACAACATCAGCTTATCCTTTTAAAATGTAGATGTTCCTCCAAATTAGCCCTTTGTTTTTTGCTCTCTGCACTTCCCCTTTTAGAAACACGTATTACCTTTATTTCTGAACATCTCAAAGAGCTATAGTGTGAATATTAGGTTTTTTTTTTTCTGGCTTACTCCTCGTTAAACTTAGATTATAGTTTTCTTGGACACTCTGACAGCTACTGCTCATAATCTGTCTTCCATATTTAATTTTTATCACTCTGGTTAAAAAATTTCTTTACTAGTAGATATTTGTGGTACATAACGACTACTTTCACTGTGAGAATTTGGTGTGTGTTGGGCATGTCTTGTATCCCTTTTCCTTCCCTCTGTCCTCTTCTCTTTGTCCCTTGGGCCTCTTCCCATCTTCAATAGATCTATTTCCTTGTTTTATCTATCTTCTATTTGGCTTTTTATTTTATTAATACTTGGATTTCTCATATGAGAGCAGCTGTATTGTATTTAAGCTTGTTTATCTGATTTATTTCATTTAACATTATGTTTTCAAGCTACATCAACTTTCCCACAAATGGTTCCAATTCATCCTTCTTTATAGCAGAGTGTACTGCTTTGTATATAAGTATTACATTGTCTTTATCCATTTTTCTGTTAATGGACATAATGCTGCGTCTAACATTTGGCTGGTATGAATTGTGCTGCTATAAGTGTGGGTGTGCCAGTATTGCTGAAACATCATGTCTTAACTTTTTTGGGAAGTTACTTATTAGAGGAATAGCTTATATGTTGTGTCTCTGTTCCTGGTGATTTTGTCCTTGTGGGTTTTCTTCTCTGTTTCTTCAATTTTTTATTAGGTATGATTTAAAAAGCAGTAGATCATGTAGTCTATCTTCCTGTTTAGGTAGAAGTCCCTGCATGTGGAAGTAACAGTATATTTTCAAGGAATCTGTATTTTAGTCATTTTCCTTGGTGTTCAGACACAATACCCAAATCCACAACTTAAAGGAGAGGTATATTTTGTTTCCTGATATCAGGCTTTGGTAGGTTGACTCCATGAAAGAAGCAGCATGGCAGAGGGTACAGGGGAGAAACGCTGCTCATCCCACAGCATCCAGGAAATGGAGAGGAGAGGATCTGTGGAGGAAGATTCACCACGCCAGGGCATACACTTGGGGCTTACTGTTTCCCACCAGATCTCATCTTCTACCAGCACCTTTAGCTACTGAACTTAATGATGGATGGATCCACTGATGAGTATAGTGCTCCCATGATTCAACCATGCTTTATACATAGGACAATTTTGAAGGACATTTTAGATCTAAACCATAATACTGAGGATTTCGGGAATTCTGTTAATTGGCAATGTGAAGATAACCTGATGCTTCTAAGGAAGATAATTTTGAGTTAAATTGAAGATTAAAGCAATACCACAGAAAACTTTACTTTTAAAAAGGAAATTTCCATGTCAAGTCATAATCTTGAAGCATCCTAAAGATCTTTAAACTATGGTCAAGGTGGAAGAAAAATTCAAAGCTAGGAAAAAAAAGGGCTTTTGTTTATTTTTTGTCTCTTCACATCATTTGTTTCAATATTCATATGTCTTATCTGATAATCTCTTATTTGCCAGATGTTTTTGTGAGTTCAGTGAAATATCCAACATGTTTGATACTCAAAATGGTGATTTGGCTGGTAGCCACTAGGATAGCAATATGTACTAGATTCTGAATGAATGTAAACAACAATAAAATTTTGATATATGTTTGAAAATGTCTTGTAAGGTAACCTTCTGTGAGGATCCTGGAAACCAGTAAGAGGGAAGTCTGGTGAATTTCTCTAGGAACGTACAACACTAGCCAAACTAGACAACCATGATGAAGCTAGTTGCTGTAATTCCCTTTATTCTGATCTCATTATCAGGCTGTGATTTGAGATAAGCACCTTGTGCAAAGGTCAGACCAAGAAGACAAGGGAGGGCTTGGACTCATGTGCTTGGCCATTTCCCTGGACTTATTTGGTTCTTTCATTTCTTCTCTGTCCTCTTTTCTCTTCAATCCAGTAAAAAGCTCAAAAATATTTATTTTGGGTGGCCACTATTAATAAAACATTAGATTTGACTTCTAAATTGATCCCTATTTACCATTACCAAGAGAAACCCAAATAAGGTACCAAGACTAACTAGATTTATGAAAATAAAAAAGAACTTATGCTTATCAGTTTTCTGTCACTGTAACACAATACTTGAGATAAACAAATTAAAAGAAGAAAATGTTTATTTTATCTCATGGCTTCAGAAGTCTTAGTATACAGTCTATTGGACCTGCTATTTGGGGGCTTGTATCAAAGCAAACATGGTGGAAGCACATGGTGGAGCATGGCTGCTCATCTTAGGGTGGCCAGGCAGCAACAAGAGAGTAAGCCTAGGGTCCCCACATCCACATAAAGAGCATCCACACAGTGACCTAGATTCCTTCCACTGGGCCTCACCTTCCAATGGCATCATCAGCTTGAAACCAAGCTTTCAACACATGAGTCTTGGAATACTTTCAAGAGTCAAACCATAGAAAGTTATCAGGATTGTACGAAACTTGTTGACTAAGGAATCACTAAATTTTTTTCCAAATTTTCTTATGTCTTGCTTGATTTTCTCAGAGACAGAGCCAATGGGATACTGAAAGTGAAAAGGGTTTTCACATGACTTCAAAGGATAGTTTGAAAATGAGAACCTTCTAAGTCACAATCTGTCCTCAGTGTGGTTCAGATAGATTCCATGAATTAGAATGCAGTAGCAGTTTCATAACTGGTTTCAGAATTCGCTACTAGGAAGGAAGCATACTTTAAAGAACGAACAGGTCTTGGAAACATCTCAGTGGTGTAGAAGAAGTGAAAATCCACATTAATTAGAAGCTAAATAAATAGATCCAACTGACTAAAATCAGGCATATTAAATTCAAGTACCAATCTTTTAATCACAGAGAATTAACTTTTTATACTCATCTTAAGTAATTCAAACATCTGTTTCATAATGATACAAATGAAATGATCTTAGTATTACATTAATATTAGCTAACATTATTGACTAGTATTAACAATCTTGTAGCTTCTTGCTAACTATTAACAAGAAACTATAGACTTCCTGTCACCTGAAAATTCGCATTCACTTAAAGTCTCTCCATTCCACTGTGACAATTCTAGCTATGTAGTCTAGTCTTTCTTGATCTTCTCTTTGTCTTTTACTTCTTCTTCTTTCTTCTTGTGGTTTCTGATTTTTAATAATTATTAAGTACTAGCTTCCATGAGACATTTTCATCAAAGTTTGACAAGCAGTCAATTCTCAAATTGAGCCTATAGTGCTGGTGCCATTTTTATCTTCAGTTTATACATGAGGAGATGATCGAAACATTTTTCTACAACTGACCTAAAATCATGAAGATGAAGTGTGGTTGGAACCTCATCTCATCACTTGAATTTTTATAATGTTAAAGCCAGTCTTCTCTGTCTACATCATCTAGTATAATGATCATGACCTTTCTTCTTGGCCATTGCTATAGGCGATCTAGGGAGGATGGTCTCTGCTAAGGCTCCCTCCCTGCCCTCCTCCAGATATGGTTCTTTCTATCCATGACAGCTGTCAGAGGAGACTGATTGATCCACTGTTGGACCGTGGGCCCCTGAGGGAACTATTCCTGGATCTATAGACACAAGGCTCCAAGGTCTTGCACTGAGCCTTTGACTTTTAATTATTTCCCTTCTCCTTCTCCAAGCCTCAGTTATTACAAAGAAAAATCCCAACAAATGATCTTCCTTCTTTTTCTATCTTTGTCAGAACCCAGTGCTCCAATGGAAACAGACATCTCTGGTGCATAAGATCAGGGCAAGACCATGAAATTCTATTTTGGATACAGCTGGGGCACTCTTGTTTTCATAGTTGCTGTTTTCTTTGTCTGTGCATGTCTTCCATATTGCAGTCCTTCCCTGGAATAATGCCGAATCCTGAAGAACGGCCTGGGGATTTAAGTGGCACAGAGCAGGTGAAATCATCCCTGAAAGAATTAACTCTCAGAAAGTAAATATTATTCTTTTAATGAATTTTTGATGCACATTTGATTAATTTTGGAGGGTTTTAGGGATATAAGTATAAATCTGCTTCATTTTTGAAAATATTAAATATTTCTGTAAGAACAGATTTTATTCTTTTAGTTGTATCTTTTTTCCAGGTGTTTTCTACAATATGTTTTTCCAGAATGACTATTGTTATTGTTTGTCTCCACCAAAATTCATATAAAAATTTAGTTGCAATATAACTATTGAGAGGGGTTAGGGCCTTTAAGAGTAAATTAGGTCATAGTGCCACTACCCTGATGAAATAATTCATGCCATTCCTATGAAAGTGGGTCAGTTATTAAGAGTGATCTACTATACAGTGAGCTCAGCACCTTTTGTTCATTCTCTATTTTTCTTGCCATAAGCTCTTTCTTGTATGTCTTTCTGCTTTTCCATCATGCATTGAGCAGCTCATGAACATCACCAGAAGTAAAATAAATGCTCATATGCTCTTGGACTCCACAGCTATGAGCTTAATAAACCTCTTTCCTTTATAAATAGTCTAATCTTGAGCATTTTATTATAGCCATGGAAAACAAAGACAATACTGAAAAACCCAAACATTAAAACAAATGTAACAAGAACCTATCTACTTAGGAGCACTGAATCTTTGGCATGCATAAGCAGTGACACAGCAACCCTGTTGTCACAACAGTAGCCCTGGCCACCAGTAGACCAAGGTCTCTTGTTCTTTATTCTAAAAGCAGTTTGTAGCTTTGTCTAAACAGACTAACTCTATGACTTTACATTCTTTAGGCATAACAATACCTACTTCATCAGATTTATGTTAAGATAAGTAGAATTACAGCAAGCTCTTAGTGCAAAGCATTAAATGGAGTAGGAATTCCATAGGTAGTCCTTATTATGCTTTTGGAGAAAAAATTATTTGAGAAAAAATTTAAGGCTTCCTAGACCTTAGATGGATAAGGTTATAATGTGAAAACACTCTGTAGAATAATTGTTCTGAAGGATGCATTTTAAGTGCATTTTATATAAATAGGAAAGAGTCTACCCAAAATGATAATTTAAGATTTCAAATAAATAGTATATTAATCCAGTTGTTTTCATTCAAGCAAAAACTTGTTATCTACATAACATAAATTTTGTATTGTCCAGGCTGCTTTTACCATCAAGGTTGGGAACAAGTTCCCTAGAAGTGGCATCATGTTACGTAGGTATATATTAAGAACTAGTAGAGTAAGGAATGTCCTGGCCTGGTGACATTTAAAATACAAATTTGAAGCCATTATTGTTGTTTTCTCTCAAAGTGGTGTCTTCAAGGCTCAAGGGAATGTTCAGAACTTACCCTAATGTGACACCCTACAGCAGACGTGTGGCTTTGCACCTGTGTCAAGGTCAATATGCTTTCTATGGAAATACACATCTGTAAAATGATAGTGAAAGACTTTTGGAAAGAGATTCCATACAGATTAAAGACTGTTATTGCCATGCCAGGCTGGTACAGTTTCCTATGACTTGGAGACGAGGCAAAGATGGCCTGGATGGTAGATGATAAGATATGACCAGAATGTAGGTGTGTGATTTTTGCTCTCCTCAGAGAGGGTGTTTGTTCCCACTTATCAAATCTTTGCTTTTATTCCATTTAAATATCTTCATGGTTCCTGTTTATGAAAGAAGTGATTGCAAACAGAGTCACTCAATGTAGGTAAAAGCCAAGCTTTCACTAAAGGTCAGCCTGGCTCATTCACTGTGACCCCTCCTCATGGTGATTCCACCTCAGCCAAAAGAAAGAGTGCCTCTTCAATCAATCTACAACAACTCACCTCTGTGCATGCTTCAACCAATCTGCATGACTGTCCCCAATGTATGTTTATGCCCTCTACCCTTCACTATAAAAGTAACTGAATGTGCATTAAAGATGGAACAATTCTCAGAATGCTCCCCAGAGTCTGCGAGGAGACTCTGCGTGCTCACCCTTCCAGGCCGGGCCTCTGAATGTGATCCTGGGATGCATACCACCCAGACTCTGAGGATGACAACAACTCAGGCTCCTGAGTCAGAAGAAATGAGATATGGAGAAATGAAAGAAGAGAAATGGCAGCTGTGGAAAGCAGAGGCAAAGAGGCAGATCCCAAGGAAGGATGCGGAACAGTTGCTTAGCCATGACTCACTCTGGTAGGACGCTGGCACACAGTTGAACTTCTAGGCAAGTTATCAACAAACTTCTCTACTTATATTTTCTCCTTTGAAAGCTTTACTTTGGTACACATTGGATGGAAGTCTCATTCAGAGTTTAAACAAAAGACTGGAACATATGTTAAAAAGCTCTGTTGTAAGAGTTTGAGCCTATGGAGTGTGGAGCTGGTTGGTCTCTGCATGGCTCTTACCTTCATGTGGGATGCTGGAGTTTTCATCTGCAGATATGTAGTCATAACTGAATCAGGACTGACCTGATCACAAAGACAACTTTCACCCCTGCCCCTCAGGATTCTGAGTAAGGGCCACTTACATGATGCAGGGTATTTTCATGTTTTTAGATTATCACAGCAAATTAGTTTCCTTAATTAAAAAAAATTATAAACCCTTAAGACTCTTATTCTAGTTCTTATTAGTTGCAACCTGACAAGCTCTAAAAATCACCTCATTCCATTTTCTTTATATATAATTATAAATATATATCACATATAAACATAAATATATATATAATATATATTACTTTGGTTGGAAAACTTTAATGAATAATTCACTAACAGTGGAAGTTTATTGAGAATTTATTATATGTCAAGAATACTCTTACACAATTGAAAGGAAAACAGACAAAAATGAAAAATATTCCAGTAAGGCAAGTCCAAAAATATGCATGTATGTGTGTATATTGCGAAGTAGTGGCATACATTGAGATGAAACAAAACAAAGTAGGACTGAATACAGAGGATTATAAGAAGAGCTAGTTTATAAAAAATAGGCAAATGAGCTATATTACAAATCTATGAATAAGTAAAAAATTATCGCAAAATTAGTAGTTTAGAAGATGTGAATTATCTCAGTGCTCCTGTGCATTAAGATTCTGATCTGCTATGGCTGTAGGCCCTCCGACAAGGTTCATGTCAAGGAGTTGCTAAGATCTTGTCTTAATGTTCATCTTCAGAAGGAAAAATTTACTTCCAATCTCCCTATGTGGCAGTTAACTAGATTCAGCTTCTCAAGACTATTGGACTGAAGAACTCAGGCCCATAATGACTGTTGGCCAGGAACTGAGCTCTGGACCTGGCTTCATAAGCCTCTCCAAAATGGCAGCTTATCTCACTGAAGTCAGGAAGAAAGGGCCTGCTAAGGAAATGGTCAACTTTATAATCTAATCACAAAATGACATCCCTTTGATCTTGTCAAAGAAGGTGACAAATACGAGGAGATAGGACTCTGTGGACAGTATCTTGGGGACTACTTGCCACAGAGACCAAGAGGGTCTATTTATTTGAGTGAAATCTATTAATTGGAAGATTTCAAAAGACATATAATTCAGAGAAAAGCTTTCTTAGAGAGAGAGAATAGTAATTGTGAAGAAAATAGATGTGTCTCTTGCTGTGCCCAAGGGACAGAGTGAATCAGAGCTTCCAGAGCAGAGACTGGCAGAGAGTGTTGGTCTTGCATGTCATAGTGTTATCTTTTGGTCCCATTCTGGATGGGGTGAGAAATCTTCAAAGAGCCTAAGGAAATGGAGCCACACAAATGTTTTACCTTCAAAGAGATTTTGGCTGCTTCAGTGGTAGAGGTTGGCAAATAAAAATCTAATAAGGACAGGGGTCAGGGTGAAGGTACAGATGAGGAATGAAGTTTGTTTGCAGGAAAGGGAGGGGAAAGAGCAACCAGATAATAGAAGACATTCACACACTGTGAGTCATAGTATTTTAATTGCCTTTTTACTCAGAATTATGAATCTCACACAGTTTAGGTGTAGGTATTGTCAAAGAAACTTGTTTTAAATACAGATTTGAGGCTGTTTCTATAGGAACAATGATTTAAAATGTTTTGAACATAGGGTGGTGGTACAAAAATCTGCATTTGGAACAATTAATTAGTTTGATATACGATATTCAAGGCTCTGTGCTGATAAGTTCTGCTTTTGTTATTTTTTTTTCATGAATCATAAACACTTCTCCCCTAAACACAGACATACACATTGGAATTGCTGAATTTATTCTTCAGTGAGGTCTGATGTGCCTTAGAGACTTGGGTGGTTTAGCTGTGAAGACTACATTGATAGACTTGTGGAGATTGACACCTGATCATTAACCCTCTTAACCCCTGTCCAGTTCTTATGAAGAGAGAGCACCCTTGTAGGGAACTTTTCTCTCTCTCTCTCTCTCTTTTTTTGTTATTTTTTCCAGGTAACTCTATATTTAACCCTGTAAATACCTCTGTTTTAACTACATTTCAGGAGTGTTCTAAACATGTTGCATAAATTATCAGTATAGGTATTAGAAGCTAGAATTATTTTTCTCTTGACAATGGCAGCAGATTGTGTTTGACACATTGTTAATGACATGAGAGTTTGAAAAATTGCTTAGATGTGTGATAAAGTAGGCATGCTGTGTGGACAACTCATTCCTAATAATATAATGTAAAGTCATACACAGTCAGACTAACGATATCTATGCCTGACTCCTCACATGTGCACGTGCACCTAACCTAAGTGGATATTTTGTGGAAAGAAGCTTTGCTTTTTTAATAGTAATTCTTGAATTCAAAGTCACATACTCTTTTAGAAATTACTATATTTGAAGTCATATACTCCCCTGTTTTTATGTTTGCCTTTTTAATATAACATTTTAATGTTAGAAGTATCTCTAAACTTATCTAGAATCTCTGTCTCTTTGTCAATTTAGTGTTAAACAGTATTTGGTTCTCATGTAATCTTCTAGAAATCTTTCCCTTATGTCATTTTGCATAGCAAGATAAAAGCAACTATATGTTACTCTTCTGTGTACTTCATTTAAGAAATAGCCTTTAATATTTTGAAAGGTCAAATTGAAGACAGATTTGGCGGGTAGAGGTCAGAGAGGTGTTACTCTATGTTCCTCAAATTCTAAGATACAAACCTCAATGGAAAGCTGTCTTTTAGTCTATCCCTCCCTTTTCTGTTATTACTTGGAAATAATGGCTCAGGGTTGGTGAGTTCTTATTTACAGATACCATTTAATACTAGTATTCCATCAGAATCTTGCAAATATCCTCAAGCTCTGAAAATATATTTTCATAACCATTTCCTTGTAACTGTAGGTAATAGTCACAAAATATAGGATTTGGGTGTGACATAGGAAGTCTTTCCCAGGAGTATCAGTTCTGATTGCCCCTTGGACTAGGCAGTTTTCTGAACAAGCTTGTCTGAAGAAGCCACTGACTTACATTTTTTTAATGCCTCAAACTGCCCCATCAACTATGCAAAATTCTTGGGGGCACCCCCTAATACATAGGCTTTGTTTTCTTTTGTTATTACCATCACATTCTTTTCCCTCTCTTTATTTACCCCTACACACTCTTTTATAATATTTTATATTTCACAGTATCAACTATATACACTAGAACTCATTTACATCTTCATTTTCTCATACCAGAGAAAAGATATAATGTTTACACATCTGTGTTCTATTTCTTTCACTTAGGATGTCCTGAAGGTACATCCATTTGAGTATGAATGACTGAACCTTATTTTTAATGACAGAACAATACTCTGTTCCATAAAAGAACCACATCTTCTTTATTTAGTCTCCAGTTGATGGACATTTTGGTTGTTTCCAAGGTTTAGCAATTACAAATTGAGCAGCTATAAACACGGGTGCACTTATGTCACTGTGATATGAATCTTTTAATTCTTTTGTGTATGTACCTAGCAGAGGAATGGCCAGGGCAAACGGGATCTCTAACATGCTCATTGTTATACTCACTTTTTGGAGTTTCTTATGTTCACTGTTAGGAAGTTAAAGACAGCAGATTTACATTCAGCATAAAGGTGTATGCAGTAAATGGATAGGCATAAATTTCACCAGAATGAAAGACAAGAAACTGATGTCTGGAACAAGTTTTAGGTCAAATGCAACTGACCTTCCTCTAGGACCATGAGAACTGGCTGAACTCACAAGAGTTTAACTCATCTTCTTACACTGCTGTTCAACATTCTCCAGACACTAAAACTAATCTGAGGGCCAAGGTCCTCTGTCCTGCTGTCTTTTTTAAAGGATATCTGAGGGTAGCAATAGGTGGCTCAGGCTGTGGTTGAGTAGGCAGCTGAAATGAACACCACGGCCTGGAAATAATTATGTTTGACTTCCTGTGTTATAATGTTTCTGAAAAATACAGGAAAGTTAGAGCCTCCTCAATTAATTAAGAAGCAGCTTTGTCAAGCCAGTGACAGCCAGAGCTAAGAAACATTTCATAGTGTAGATAGATCTCAGCTGTATCCTTCTGTTTCTAGTAGTGTAAATAAGCTACCTCTGTCAGTAGGTCAAACTCATGGTTATTGCAAGCCCTGCAAGTTTGACTGATTCACAAATTTTCCCTGGTATCTTCAAAAACATTAAAGCAACAAAACAATTTCTAGTAGCTATCTAAGTGTATTTATATATTAATCTTATTAGAAGACAATGCTAACTATTTTTTCTTTTTATTGTGGTCTATCAGTTTTATTAGTGCCAGCATCTTTATATTATTGATTTTTTATAAATTTCATCTCTGTTTTGGGGAGATGTTTTGGTACTCAGTTTGCACTGTTAATAGAATTTTTACCTTTATTTCTGCTTTGAGATTGAGATGATTGAATTGTTTTAATTCTTTTGCAATAATCTGATCACAAAATACTCATTTATACACAAGATAGTCAATATATTTACTAGGACATTCTATAAGTGATTGATATTGACAAAATACCAATGATTCATATCCACTCCTGGGTCTCCTTCTTCCACTTATCTGCCAACTATAATTCTCATTCAGTGCATAAAATGTTCGCCTTTTCATTTCCCTACTCCTCTTCCAACGAGATGGCCCTTCCTCCTTGATTTATCCTTTTTCAATGAATCTACTTGCCCTGTTCTATAGAGCCTCTATTTCATCTCCTCCTATAATTCTCTTTTCAATTTCTCCATGAGTGTGAAAACTAGCACTCTTTCCAAAGAAGATATCTGTCTTGCAATCTTCTTGGAAGGAGAGAGCTCTGTGTTTCCTCCAGGCTTAAGGTCTACAGCCCAGGGAGGGTAAGGACAGCAGGAGAGGGGTCAACCTTTCTGCTTATTCCTACTGTCAGAACTTCATCCTTTATAGAAAAAAAATTGAGGAAAATGGACACCTATACCTTGCCATCTTCTTTGTTTTCTTCCTCTTCACTGTCAGATTTTTTTTCTAAAATCTCTCTTCCATCTGTGTTGAGCACTTTATGTCATACAGTTTCTGCAGCATTACTTACTGCTTTAGGGAGGCTTCAGTTGTAACAAGGAAATTGGTAAATGCATGGCCTAAATGAATTTGAAGTTAATTTCTGATATATAAATATGTGACCAGTTGAACCAGAGCAAAGACTAGGCTCAGAGGTGAGGACCAAACAGAATTTAACTCTTTCGTAGATGCTGGATTGACAGCGTACAAGTTTTGCTCTCATTTGATGTACATCTGAGCAAGGCAACAAGAAATGCTCTGTGCTGCCTCCTTTTGTACCAGTAGAGATCAGGCCCCTTGGGGAACCTCCTCCTAACTCACAAATCCTCACAATATATCTGATGTCACTTGACCCACAATTTGCTCCAGATGCTTTTGGAGTTTTCTTATTTGCTTTGTTTTTTAAATGTTTTTTGGGGGCTCATAAATTATTAGTACATGTTTACAGCATATAATGACTGCATTCGTTGTGTGTGTTGGTACATATGTTTGGCTCATCATGATTTTTTTACCTCCCTTTTCCCTCTCCTCTCTCTCACTCCCCCCCCCGAGTTAAAGACTTTATATTACAGTGATATATTCATACCTATGTTACAACAGCCTAACTTTAATAGCTAAACCTTGGAAATGGTCTATATGTCTCTCAACAGGTGAATGGATAAAGAAAAATTATTGTTTTTTCACAATAGCATATGACTACGCCATAAAGAAGGTCAGATCTCCACCAGTGGTAGGGGAATGGATGTACTTTGAAATAACAATATTAAGTGAAATAAATCAGACACAAAAGGTTAAATATCATATGCTTTCTTTTTTATGAGAAACCCAAAGTAAGAGCCATGTAGAAAAGAAAATAAAAAATAGTTAATAGGAAACAAGGAGATAGATCTTTATCGAGACATTTTGGGTGGACTTGAGTGCCAGTCTTGTTCATGCCAGAAAGCCACAAAGTGTGAATAGTAAGCCCTTACACATTGTGTGTGTGTGTGTGTGTGTGTGTGTGTGTGTGTGTGTATGTGTGTGTGTGTCTGCATGACGGGCAGAGAGAGAGAGAGAGAATCAGTTTTCACATCTGAACCAATTTTATACTGTGCAGATCAAATGCAAAAACCGAGGCCCAGATTCCTCCCATTTGGCAGCTGTTCCACTTGCAACTAGCGCTGAGTGATGTGATGTGCTGCTCCACCTCCCGCCATCATTATAACACCCAGGACAAGGAAAAGGAAGAGGAAAGTGACATGTACACAGCTTGTCCTTCAGAGCACGGCCAGTCGCATGCATTATTTATATTCCATTAGTCAAAACAGAAGCACAGACACCTCCCAGGAAACCAAGTAGTACAGCCTTTATCTGGGTTGGTGCAGCAAATACTCTATAGTGACAGAAGAGAGACAGGATGGAGGTTATTAAGTAACTGGCGGTCTCTCTACACTAGCTTAGCTGTAGGCAAATTACTTAGCTATCAAAGCATAAGGAATGAATAAGAAAATAGTATTTCTCTAAGGTCACTAGAAGAGTGGAAAAATTAAGTTAACATTTCTAGCCTACCTTCTAGTACATCACAAGCATATTATACATAGTACTGTTGCTACTATAAAATATGAAGATATTACTAATATTAGTCATAGTAATTGTATTTGTCTCTACCACAAATTCTGTTATCATAGGAAAACTCAGGGTTTGCATAGAGGTTGGATAATTCAAATACTTATTCTCAGTGGATCTAAATCCCAAGTGCTTTCTTATTTATCTCATTCATCATTTGCTAAATCAGATGTCATCATCGTGCTGTTTTCCTCCCCTAGAACATTATAATGAAGTAATTTCTACCTCCAACAGCCACTGATCTCAACCAAATTGTCCAATTCTTTCCTTGCATTCTTCCATCCTTCTGTTCCTCTGCCCTTTTATTCTTTCTCCTGTTTATCCTTTCATTCTTTCTTCATCTGGCTTCAGTAGTTCTCACGATTCAGCTCTGCTCCTCATGATCTTTCAATCCCACCCTTTCTCAGCTTTCCCTAGAAGCCACAGTCTCCCATCTCCACGTAATGATGGCTGCATACCTTCACCACACTCACAGCCACTGGGAAGTAACTACTTCCCACTCACTCTTTCTTCCTCTCCAAAATCAGGGAAAATCTGTTTCTCCTCCCTCCAGAATAACTATTTTTACCTCATTCCTTCTCAGACACTTGCTTGTTGGAGGAGAGGATTTATTTCTAATCTGTTTTCTTGGATTTCTAATCTAATCCACATCCTACACCTTTTTGCTGAGAAGGTGTAGCACTTTTCCATTGGTTTGTAACAAATTGTCTCCAAACTCAGTGGTTTAAAACAAACAAACCAAAAATCACAGTACCTCAACTTCTATATTTACACAGTTTGTTTTCATAGAAGGCTTTAAAGTTAATGGCTGATGCCTCATCTGAGGCTGAGGCAGAACCTCTCCCAGGCTCACTCACATAATAAAGAGTTCTTAGGTCCTAGGTCTCATTTGCTTGTCAGTGAGGTCTCTCTAGAGGGTGGTTCCCAATACGGCAGATGACTTCCTCTAAAGCACTTAGCAGGTGGAATCTGGAGAAAACAAGCAGGGAGAAGTAACAGTCCCACAAACTACCTGAAAATTTATATCCCATCATTCTGACTGTATTCCTTTACTGGGAATCAAAGTCAGGACCTTGTGCTTGCCAAGCAGGCATGGTGCCCCTGAGCTACATCTCTGGCCCTGACTATATTCTAATTATGGGGAAGAAGTTACTAGGTGACTGAGCCCACGTCAAAGGAAAAGGGGCTGCACAGAGCACAGATGCCAAGAGGCAGAGATCACTGAGAGCCACTTACAGAGTGGCCTACTGTGGGAGTCACCCATGCTTTTTCCTTGGTTAAGTTTCCTGAAAAGCTGACCCAACCCCAAGGTTTCCAGGTCTTTCTTACTCTACTGAAGTATTGCTTCTATTCCTAGCACTGATTCCAGATAACTCCTATATTCCTCTAAAGTCAGCAATGGCTTTCCCCTTTCCAGACACAGTAAGCAATATATTGTCTTAGATTACTCCAGTTGCTTGCAGAATTTGACAACTTGGAATAACAGACCTCTCCTCACTTTTTAAATCTCTTTGCTTTGGTTGTCCTGATATTTTCTCTTGATTCACTCATTCCTTAGTCTCTTTTTATGTTATTATCTTTCACTATAAATCTGTCCAGAGTTTGTCCTTGTTCTTGTTTCCACTCTTTCTGCCTTTTTCTGAGACATCTTGATCACATTTTTGCTTTCAGCTGCCCTCAGCAATCTGCTGATTCTAGCCCAAAAATATATGTCTTAACAAAAAGAATGTGATTGTAATAAAGAAAAAAGGAAACAAAGCTTATGTATATAGTGGGTGGGGGGTTGCAGGGTGGGGGGAAGAAAAAAATGGAATCAAGTCATGTCATATTCTGGTACAAATTCTCAATGTGGAATGTGATGATGGTGTGTATTCGTAATGTACCAATAAAGATTTGATTTTTTTAAAAAAACATATATGTCCTAACAAACTGCTAAAGAGCCATCCCAACTTTGGTACTACAAATCTGATATGTTCCACATCCAACTCATAACTTTCTGCCACAGCCCTCCTCTTTCTGAGTATCTTCTCTTGATAGATTGCTCTATCACTCCCTGTGTAGTGCAGCTATAATTCTCACACCCTATCTAGCTTCCTCTCTCTCTCTCTCGTGTCCCATGACAAGCTCACTGAGCTATCCATTCCATACTCTCTCCTGTTACTTAAAATGCCCCCCTCCTTTCTCTGCTGCTCTTTCTTATTCAGCCCCTCCTCATTTTTTTCTGTGTGGATTATTCAACTATGTCCCTGCCATCTAACCTCTCCCCTTCAATCTATCTTGGTGCAGGTTTCAAAGTCATCATTCTAAGAAGCAAAATGTCATATCATTGACCTGTTTAAAAAATCCTCCCAAGGTTCCTCTATGCAATATGGATAAAATGTAAATCTGTGGAAAATAGTGGTTTCAGTCTCTGTTTTATTCTCCCTTCTTTCCTTCCCACTCCCCTATAAGTTCACTGCCCTCCAGCCATACTTAGCTATCATACTCATGTTATCTCATCCTACTCTTGGACACTTGTTCTTTCACTTGTGGTGACTGATCTTTCCCTATGTGATTTATTAAGATCTGTTTCTTCCTTTTATCTTGAGATTCAGTTCAAAAATCACTTCCAAGCTTTCTTTTCTGAGACCCTTTTTCTCGATCACAATCATTTTGCTTCCCTTCTTTTACCCCCCATCCATGGGAACCCACATTATAGTACTTATTCTCATAGGATGATACAAATTGACTTGCTGCTTTCTCACCTGAAAGAAAGTAGGCCTATGAGCCTTTTCCAGGTGTGTACACATGTTTTGCCTCTAAACTTTCCATGGTGCTTGGTTCATAGGAAGCATTAAGGAACTACTTGATAAGTAAACAAATATTTATTCAAGAGCTCCAATTCTTCCTCAAACTCACAACTTTACAGTGCCACTGAGCTGAGTCCCCAGCCCCACAATTTTCTACCTTTTTCATTGACTTCTAGGCTTTTTCCAATTCACATAATGACAGCTGCAATCTGTCAACAGATCAAAGGGTTTTAACATGGACAACATTTACTATGTTTAATCAAGTTGGAGATTTAACAGCAATTTTATTTCAGTTGTTCATCTTTTTCATATATGCAAGGCACAAAATAAATAAAAGTGTAATAAAATCATATATATATATATATATATATATATATATATATATATAATCTTGTTCTCTTGTATAAATAAAGAAAAGCAGGGGCGATAAGTCATTTTTCTGTGTATCCTGGAGGACAAGTTGCATGTCCAAGAGCAGAAGACACCAGCATTGGTTCTCAAACCTGGAAGACCACAGAGACACGGTGCCCCTGGGTTCTGGCAGCCGAAGACTGGGTACCTGGTGTGTGGAGGTGAGAGGAAGGGCAGTGAGATCAGTGTGATTTTGATAGGATGAGAGGCTGAGAAAATAGGAAATAGAATCCTGTTTTTCAGTAATGACCTGAATATTGATTTTCGAATTTGACTTTATCATATAGCAAAATAAAAGCTATTGAAGTTTATGGAGAAAAATAAATATGTTCTGAATTCTGTAGCAGTGTAGCCTTCAGCAGCAAAGTGAGGAAAACAAGTGTATAGATGGGTTCATGGTTGTATCCATTTTTGGTTTTGAGGAAACCTTATAAATACAACATAAAAATTTAATGAGGAATGAGGAAAACTTTAATTGAATTGAATACTTTTTAATCAATAGTATCTAGAAAATAACTGTTGGAAAAGTAGCACCATCCTATTCTAAGCAGTTATGCTCACACATAGGAAAATATTTGTATTGCTATCTTATTGTAAATTTCCTTAATACCCTCACTTGCTGTTGTAAAATGTTTAGAGTGATACATTCGAAAATATCACAGTACACATACACCTGCTTATATGTATGAAAACAGAATATTATTAAAATGTAAAGCAGAAGGTATGAAAATGGGGAAAAAGAGAATTAAGATGTATTTTGTACAGGTACAAATTCTCAATGTTGATTGTGATCATGATGTATATATAAAATGTACTAATATAATTAATTAAAAAAGAAGATCAATTTCTTAACACAATAATATTTTTCCATACCAGCTAATGTTTATGTTTTATTTATTAATAAGTTAGCCTATATTTTTAAAATAATTCTCTTTTATAAATTTACATTTCTATCTCCTACACATTTTCCTGTTTGACATCATTCATGGAAAGTGAATTATTTTTAAGAATAGATCTGTGAAATTATCTAATTTTAAATTAGCAGTAACATATTTCTTTTCTTACCAATTCCTTTAGCCTAATGGAGGAAAACAGTTAATTTGTGTAACACTTTTTATTAAAAAACAATTTGGAAATTAGTAAAACATTTTTTCTCATTTTAAACTCATTTTTCTCCTGACTATGCTTTTAGATAATTGTTTTAATAAAAAAGTATAATATTTATCCCCTAAATGTAAAGGATACTATGTTTATAAATTTCAGAACCTACTGCTTGTCCTCAAAGGCTTTATAGCTCTTCGCTGATGTATTAAATGCATCTGATGTATCTATGTTGAACATAGTTCTGAAGACAAGAGGAGAAATTTTAATGTTTACACATAATACAGTGTCTGCATCTTTGCTTTCATTTAAGTGACAGAGTGCCAAGAATTACTTTTCAAAAATAGCACCCTCGGATTGCTAGTCTTTGAGCAGCTCCCTATAATGTTGTTTTCATTTTTCAATTGAATTTCTGTTGAGCTGAATTTTATAGCACTAATTACTGACTTGCCTGAGTGGGGCTCGGTTTTTTTTACGCCTAAGTACATATCTGACAAGCTAGATGCATTAATCTTGGGTTTTACTTCTCTTAAGCCATAAGTGTAGGTGGGAGCTTCCAAACATTGATTTCCACTCTGGGTCTGGGGTTGATGAAAGGTGTGAATAGTTTCCTGCAAATGCAAATAGTCAATTAGCTTTTATAACTACTCTTCAATTAAAATAAAAACAATCATCTGGGGAAAAGTCAAACCAGAAAGATCACTTCACTGTAAATAGGCCAATCAATTTTATAGAAAAAAGCCTCCAGAATGTAGCACTCATTTTCATATATATTGACTGATTTATTCAACAAATATTTACCAAGTAACTTTGATGTCCAGGGCATATCTAATGCATTTTATATACACAGTGACAAGTCTTACTTTTTTAAAAAAATTTTTAATCTTTATTGGTACATTATATATACACATCATGATTGCACTCCATAATGGGGATTTGTACCAGTAAAAGACACAACTTAATTCTCATTTTTTCCCATAGTCCTACCCATGCTACCACCCCCCCATGTACATAAAATTTGTTTCCTTACTTTTTTGTTACAATCTCATCATTTTTCCCCCTTCTCCCTATTTTACGTTGAGCATTTTCTATTTCACAATATATAACATACAATTCTAGGACTCATTTACATCTTTATTTTCTCATACCAGAGAAAAGATGCGATATGTACCTATCTGTGCCCTATTTATTTCACTTATGAGGATATCCTCAAGGTAAGTCCATTTAAATATAAATGATTCAAACTTATCATTTTTTATGGCAGAGTAATACTCCATTCTGTAGAAGAACCACAGTTTTTTTATCCAGTCTCCAGTTGATGGACACTTGGGTTATTTCCAAGTTGTAGCAATCACAATACTTTTTTTAAAAAAATCTTTATTGGTACATTACATACACACATCATGATTACACTCCATAATGGGGATTTGTACCAGTATAAGACACAACTTAATTCTCATTTTTTTCCATAGCCCTACCCACCCTACCACCCCCCCATATACATAAAATTTGTTTCCTTAATTGACACGTCTTACTTTTGTCAACAGTGCGAAAGAAACAAGACTAGCACTTCACACTACAGCTACTAATACTGTTAGTATTAGTCACAACCACTACTGTCTACGCTTCTCTTACATGTGGAACACTGTTCTAAGATCCTCAGAGTCCAGATTGCTTTCAACTATCCAAGCAATAAGTGATTATAATGGATTTAAAATAGCCATTAAAAACTGCAACAGTTTTTTCATTACTCCATATAAATTATGCTAAGAATATACTGTAGTTGCCCACGGCGTCGGCGTCGGGGTGGTATGTGGCGGAGGATCTCGGAAGCTCTGGCTGGGAGGATAAGGCTCTGAATCAGCTTGCAGACTCAAGGGATGTTTCTGCAAACACTTTCGTTTCATTGAGGAACAGCAGGGACTTACATAGGCTAGTAGGCTGGGCGGCGGCTAAGGTGGTACTAGGTGGTGCAAAGGTGACTTGAGCTCTGATAGGCTGATTAGTGATCGTGCCATATAGGGTGATTTGGGGGCGAGGCGAGGGAGTCACAAGACCAGGGGCACTGGGAGGCGTCTGTCAGGAACCGAGTTTCTATGTACTGGAGCAGGCCTGCCCAGCTCATCAGTCCTCAGAGCCGACTCAGGAGATACAGGCATGGTGCACTTGACCCAACCAGATTTGAACTGCGCCGTCAGTTTATCACATCTGGTTCTATCATTCCTTCTTTACCCTTCTTTGGGCCCTCCCCCCTCTCTCCTGTTCTCTTCTTGTCTCACCATGTCCCTTCTACTTTCCGTCTTTTTTGTAGAGTTCACATATGAAGGGTGGAATTGAGACTGCTTTCATGAAACTGCCCCATCTGTCTGTAGAAACGTAAACTGTATTGTAAAGGTTTCCTTTTTTTTTTAACCAAGAAGAGATATCCTCAGTAGCAGTGATGAACCAAGCAGAATAAGAGGTATACGGAAGCAAATCTGAACCAAGTTTCTTTTTGCTCAAAATCCAAAGACAGGGGCCTGTAATTCCACCATACCCAGCAGTGTGGTATGCAGTTCTGATTGCTGGCGCGCCTGAGTCACCACTCCCAGCATTGTAGTATGTAGTTACTGGATATCACACCCAGGCCCTTGTGCTTGCAAAGCAGACGCCAGAACCATTGAGCTAAATCTGGCTCTATTTTTTTCTTTTCTATTGCTATTTTTTGTTCTGTGTCTTGGAGTTTATATTCCAACACTGGATTTTTGGATTTATTTCATTTCATATACCTGATATCATATTTTGTACATCATGTCTAATATTTTACAGTATACATTTGTTCTCTGAATTTCTTTTTTAGGGTTTGAATAAATAATGTTTAGATTAATAATTATAATAATTTTTGAAATATTGTTTTATTTTGTGCATTCTATTTTCTCCATAAAGGATAACAAAACTATAAAACAACTGGAGCTAAAAAGCAATTTAAAAAACATTGACCAGTGTGAATTCAATGGTCCTGGCTAACTCCTCTCCCCAATTCTCTTTAGTCAAATACTCTTTCTTTGAAGTCCTGATGAGTCGCTAACATTGCAATGTCTATTTTTTTATTATATCTACAACTCTTGTTGGTATGCAATCTCTTGAAGGGTAGAAGCATTAGCCTTCCATGTTTAACAC
>PVIR01019362.1:0-31749 GCA_004026965.1 Petromus typicus
TTTTTTTTTTTTTTTTTGAGAGGTATACTTGGCTTAATCAAGAAAACAACCCAGACAAGATCAACAAATAATTATTTAAAAAATATCTTTAAATTTTCAGTTAGTTAAACTATAAGTGCAGGGGAAATTATAGCAAGCAATGTATAATTTTGAATCATATTTACTTACTTTACAGTGTAATATGCCCCTAAGTTTATATGAATGGAAACTAAAGGCGTTATGAACTTTAACTTGGTAGCCTTTTAAAAATACTGAAGATAAAGATTTGAATTATAAAAACACTGAAGATATTCCAGTTATTTACTTAAAGACAGTCAAAATACCCAACAAAGAATAATCTATTCCTTATTAGAATTCCATTGAATAAGAACATTTCTTACTTCTTATTTCATAATAAGATTTTTGTTCAATTTATTTTGGAAATCCACCTAGCTCACAATTTCATAAACAATTTATTTGTAAGCATATATAGGTATAGATGCATATAGCCTTAACTTCCTTCTAGGTACTTATGGACAACAAGATACAGTATATTTGGAAAGATAGTATTTTATTTGCTTTCCAGAAGCCTGTTACCAACAATGAAGCAAATCTTTTGTCCCTTGACCTACAATTTTCTTTTTGAATATTTTATTTTTTCCTTCTTTAAAATTCCTGTTCACCTTCAATTGGATGGTAGCTTTCTGAATCAGATGATCAATGGCACTACATTCACAGAAGGTGAATTTGTGGGTTTTAGATGAATGTTATGCATTTCTGTTTAATAATCTCAAAACATTTAATACAGTGGGGCTGCATGACAGCTGTGTGAGGATGTACACACATACATGTACATACACCCGAGCACCGTTGTCTTGCTGGTTTTGGCGGAGTCTGCCGTAGTTCCAGTCTCTTTGTTTATCATGTGCAAAGGACTGGATCAACTTTCAAACACTTTATTATGGTTTAATGGGGGAATCATTAGTAGATGAGTTTAACAGACCTAAATGCTAGACACTCAGTGGTTTATTTTTCAAGATTAAAATAATGTCTTTCTAACCTTCAGTAGTTTAAAGTAAATTTGCATACAGCTGTATCCAGTTAAGTGCCTTTCAGACTTCTTGTTACATTAAGAATGTACAAGCATTAAGAGTGCTTGTAATACAATTGACTTTAGGCTGAATTTTACATTAATGGCTCCTTTTGTTATTTAGCCAGCATTAAAGGCTTAAGTACAAGAAAATCCATGTACAAAGCATATCATTTTAATTTTAATTTTAATTCCCAAGAAATTTAGTGACTAAAACATCCCTTATGTCATTTGGAATATTTTTTCCCTAAAGCTTTTTACAGCAAGAGACAAATGTTAGCAGAATCTCGAAATGCACAGTTACCTCAGGATTGCTGAGCAAATTGATGAAGACTGCAGTGATACCAATTGTAACCACAAAGGCCAGGGGACAGAAAGCTGGGGAGGGGGTTTGGGCCTCCCTTAGGATGCTGTTAGGAAAGGCACCATTAACACTGGCAAGCAGGAGAAAGGGCTGTGGGGAGGGTGTTCGCAAGGATAGCACCAGGGTGCCCGGCAAGGGAGATGTGACAGCCCACGTCGGAACCTGGAGTGTCTCACCCAACCTCTGTGGGAAATCTTTTGGCAAATCTTTAACAAATGCTTACAAATTAGGCTATTTGTGAGACACATGCTTGTGTACTGAAATCTTTAAAGCAAACCATTCAATTTCTAATACAATTGTAGTTCTCTAGAAATTGTGAGCTATTCCTGAAAAGTGAATGTTTTAGTGAACTAATGTCACAACTCTAAACATACTAATTTATGATTTTAGCCCTCAAAAATCAGGCCATTCCTACATACAAGTCACCAAGCTGAGATTTTTCTTTCGAAGTATGAGAGCAATCAATGAATATTGATAACTAAGATCATATAGTGTCCTTTATAATTTCCATTTTTAAATTTTTATTTTTATTAGCACATATTTGGAGTATAGAATGATCGTATTCACTGTAGGGAGTTGGTACATGTTCCTAACACATTTTAATTCTTCTTATTTCTCCCTCCCTTCTTCCTTTTTCCACGTTTGAATTTTAATTCTCACTGAGAGTAGCTCAGATAAGGATATAAAATATGGAGAATGCATTGAATTTTATGAGTATGTCTAATAATATATACCATTGTGTTTGGATCTTGCTTCCTTTTTATCTCCGCGCCACCAGAAATAAAGTTCTGAGAAAAACTTGATTAACTGAAGGTGATGAATTCCAAATTCCTGAATGAGTTATAAATTCCTGAGTGTATTACAAAATCATCTCCCTACATGTCTTTGATTTTCTTTTGAAACAGGGCTTCTTAAAGCTAATCTAAGAAACACAATTTGAAAAGTAACTTTTCAGTGAAAGATTAGAAAGACAGCAAGATACTGAGTTTTGTAATGATATCTCTTGATAAGCATATTGTTTCTCTACCATTAAATGAAAAATACTATGAGATGAATTCCTGAAGAATGTAACCAGAGAAGACATGTGATACAATAAATAAATATGATCAGAAAGGCACAGTGGGGTGAATAGGGCACAGCACCTTGAGTGTGCACCACAACTGTGGGATAGCAGCGCTGAGATCTTGGAAAACATTCGAGAAACGTTGGCTACCAAGACAGACACTCATGAACAAAGGCGGGAATTAATTTTTCATATTGATGCACAAAATCAGTTTTAGATCTTACAGACAAGGCACAAACCACAATCTGATGCTGCACACTTACACAGCTATAAGCGTTGGACAGAAAATGTTCATGATTGGACTTGACCAGTGAAGACCTGACCAGTGGAGAGCTCACACCTCCTCTACAGGGTGGAGTGTTTATCTGCTTTCTTCATGTGGAAATGCAGACTTAGTCTAGCCAGTTCGTGCAGTTTTTAAAAAGAATCTTACACTTTACTGTCTTGAATTTTATTTATAATAATTAATATCCCCAAAACAGTAGATTTAAAATATTAATGGAGAAAGTCCTCACATCATCCATCTTTATGCTTTATTTTTAGCAAGACCTGCAATGCCTGGCTTACTCATCATATCCCACAGGGCTGCTTCTGTCCATATTGGCTTCACTGCATCTTTTTTTTTTTTGAGACAGGGTCTCGCTTTGTAGTTGAGGCTGGTCCTGAACTCAGCCATGAGCTCAGCAATCTTCCTGCTTCTGCCTCACCAGTGCTGAGATTACAGATCTGAGTCACCACATCTGGCACTGTGGTATGTGGTTCTGATTGCTGGTCAGTGTGAGTCACCATACCCTGCATTGCTGTATGAGGTTACTGGGATCAAACTAGGGAGCTTGCACTTGCAAGGCAGGTGCTAGAACCATTGAGCTAAATCCCTGGCCCATTTGACTGGATCTTTTTACATATGCAGATGACTCCGATCTAAGAGTCATCTTCAGTCATTCTTTTTACACGATTTTCTCTGATTCATCCTTCAGTTCACAGAAAACATGTTATCTCTCAGGAAATTTCTCCCTCAAAAGTCCCTTCCATCACTGCCCCTCCAAAATTAAGATTCCTATTATAATATTTGGAGTTTTCTTTCTCTCTCTTTCTTTTTTCCTTCCTTTATTCTTTCCTTACTTTTTTACTTTTTCTTTTTTTGGTTGTTCTTGAGAGAGTTTGCCTTGAATTAAAAAAAAATGTCTACTTATTTACTAAAGTATATGTACTAATGGCTTAGAGAACTATCTTTTTTGTTAATTACTATTTTCCACAGCTTAGCACAGCACATATACAAATGTTCAGAATATGCTGAATGAGTCAATCAATGAACTCATTTTATGGGGAAGGCTGGTGAGATCTCTCCATGGTCCTGAAAAATTTTTATTCGAGGACTTGACTGTTTTACTGAACTATGTTAGATAAGTGATATAGGACATTATCAGCAACTCATAATAGCTAAGCATGGAGAAGAAAAAGATGAGAGAGGAAAAGGGTATTAATATAAATTAAATTACTGCTCCAATGGTGCATGCGAGGAATCCCAGCTACTTAGGAGATTAAAGCAGGAGGACCTCAAATTTGATGCCAGTCCAGGCAATTTACCTTGTTTCAAAATAAAGAATAAAAAGGACTGGGGATGTACCTCAGTTATAGGGCACTCTTGAGTTGGAACCTCAGTAATGAAAGGAATAAACAAAGTACATAAAAATATATAAAGAATATTTACTGGTTCCCATTTTACACATGTAATTTTATCCTTTATGTATGTAACTATGTTTGGTCTTCACAACAAATCAATGGTATGTATATTATTACATATACTGAAGAAAATGGCACTTGGCAAGAATAGTTTTCAAAAAATCTGATTTTCTGAACTGGTTAAGATGATAGACAACTGTTAGATTCTAAGGCAACATTAATACAAAGTGTTAGACTGCAAGGCTTGACGAGGCATCCTTAAATCATTCCTTCCTAAGAGTAGAATTAGTTTTTCTAAAGTTTTTTGAGACAAGGTCCCACTTTGTAGTTCAAGCTGGCTCTGAGCTCATTATAAAACCCAGGCTGGCCTCAAACTTACAGCAACCTTCTGCCTCAGCCTCTTGCGGGATGGGATTGCAGGGGTGCACCACCACACCCAGAACTGTGAGACGTGATGCCAGGGATTGAACTCAAGACCTTGTGCTTGCCAAGCAGATGTCAGAACCACTGAGCTAAATCTCCTGCCCTAGTGGAATTAATTTTTAAACTCATATAAGAGGTAACAAGGGACTCTGTAACTCTGTAACAAGGGACTTATGGCTTTAAGGACAAAAAGAGATATACTCATGAATCAGCTATAATGTATAGTATAGAGTGAATTCCAAGATAAGATTTTAAACATAATAACTCCTTAGTGTACATATCACCAGAACAATAATTACTGAATATGAAGAATGTTGCTTTTATTTTTTAAAGTCACATTTTGACAAAATTTTATCCTGAAAAGTTAATATTCAACTTTATGATTGTAGATCTCTTTATGTTAAAGAAGATCTAGAAACGTATCCTAATCTAAATTATCTTAGTTATCTCCCCAAGTATTTTCAGTCTGGGATTGATGATGTATTACTTACCAGGAATATTCTCAGTATTATACAATGACATTCAAGTGCAGCCTTTGAGCTGCAAACAAGATGAGCTATTAGGTAAACTTAGGATAGGAGGTAAATATGAGGCTTCAGATAATGAGATGAGGTGCAAGGTTAGAAAATAGGCTTAAGAAAGGGGGGAGGAAGCTGAGGATTTAGCTCAGTGGTTCTGGCACCTGCCTTGCAAATGCAAGGTCCTGTATTCTATCCCCAGTAACCACATACAACAGTGCCAGCCATGGTGACTCACACCCATCAGCATTCAGTATCACACAGCACAGTGCTGGGCGTGGTGGCTCATGCCTGTAATCCCAGCACTCAGGAGGTAGAGGCAGGAGGATTGCTATGAGTTCAAAGACAGCCTGAACTACATAATGAGCCCATGGCCAATCTGAGCTACAAAGAGAGACCCTGTCTCAAAAAACAAAAATAGGAGAGAAAGGGAGGAAGGACAAATACAAACATTCCTGTCCAATGATGCTGTATTGAAGTTCAGTGTCACCTTGAAGGCCAAGTACTGACTTGTGGATATGGGCTTGATCTTATATTTTTACTCAAAAAATCTCAATCAGGCTTGAGAATAAACAGGATATGGGTATTTATGTCTGGTATCGAGGGCATGAAACTTCACTGCTTTTGGACTGTTCAGGTTTTACAGGTATTCCCTACTGGTTATCCCCTTTTACATTCCTTTCTTCCCTTCAAGAACTCCACCTCAGTAATAATATACCAAAACTTTCCAGTTTAAACTTTATACATAGAATAAATATAAGATAAGAAATTGTGTTGTTTCTTGGATTTTAATTATTCCTGAAGATGGAGAATTTATCGTTACATGAGGCACTTGAAAGTATTGGCCTTTGGCAGACACTTAAAAATTTAAAAAGATTCTATTAATAAAGCAATAATAAGCTCCCCTCATTTATCACACAGAGAACATGCTCAGATCTAGTTTTGAGTCTCTATTAAATTATTGTTAGGTATAACTTATGTTTCAGCATATGTGAAATTTAAATTTTGTAGGATCAATTAAAATGGTGAAAAAAACCTGTTGATATCTTGTTTTCTCAAAATAGGTTTCTTTGTATTTCCTTTTATGTCATTTAATTCTTCAATATTTACTTCATTCCTGTCCTATGAAAGTTGAAAACATGTATTACATGTAGAAAATATGATATAAAATCAGTATTCTAACAAGTAGCTATTAATTTTATAGCATAGAAAATGAAGAATACAGAGTAAGGGCTGGTGTCACTTTTTGCTTATTTCTACATATATAAGGAAAGGAGCATGGACCACTTTCAAAGCAGGTTTCTTCATAAGTATAAAGTTTGTCTAGAAAATGAGATATGATCTTGAGAGATCCCACTGTAAACAAAGTATGTTCATAAATATGGACAAGACTAATAATTAAGGCAATAGGGTTTTGGAAGTAGAGTAATGGCATCAGAGTAAGAAGCAATGTTAGCTTTAGCCAAATAAAATTTGTCATCCTACTGTGATTCAGACCTGCTATAAATAGCAACTGTTTAAGAGGTGTTATTTAGTAGTTTCCATTATGCAGCTGCCTATTTAAATCATTTAATTTTGGCATCTAATCCAACTCCCAGTCACCATCAGAGACAAATAAGAAACCATATGTGAAGGCATCTGTGGAAACTTTCCTTTTATTTATGACAACATTAAAGTAAGACTCTGATGTCAGTTACTTAACAATAACAGACGTTCCTTTGCACCTATAGTGCTGGGTTACTTGGGCATATCCCTCAGTGGTATCTTATACCTACTGCTGTTTGCTTCATTATATACAGATGCACAGCAGTGGAGACAGTAATAGCCTCTCTTAATTAAATAAAGCTAAATGTTAATTAGTCCAAAAAATTGATTTATTTTCAGTGCATGAAACTTTTCATAGTGGGACTCTTGCCTTTAAAGAACAGGTTGTATTCTCATTTAGAAGTATACAGTTTCCTCCTTTATTTTTGGTTTGTATTTGGAGTCTTGTGGTGGGATCTAATCGTCATAGAGAAATTATAGGTCTACAGATGTTTTCAAGATGTTCCTCTGTCAGTAGCAGATTATCCCCTGTAGCAAAATCTCATTAAAGTGCAATTTACAGAGCTCTGCTGATGTTGCCATCAACCAAAATTAAAGGCATTAATTTTTCAAAGTTCACAGAAGTCCTTACATAAATGATGTAGCAGTTTGCAAGAACAATTTACAGAAGTGTTATTTGCAGAATTAACCTACATTAACAGAACAAATGTTGTAAGGGTGGAAGAAAGGGCTGGGCAGTGAAATTGCAGCTGTTCCCATTTTATATTAGGTGCTTGATGTACAGAAGTGCTGAAATGTAACAATGCCTGCTTGCTGGGCGAAAAGTTGAAAAGGGAAAACAGGAATTTGAACGACCTCAGTGAAGAGTTAAGCTTACAATAGAGTGATCACCACTTGGGGACACCCAGTGAGACCTTAAATTCTACTTTGAAACATCTGTAGTCACTATCTTTTAAAATATTCTCATTTAGACAATGAGTTTGTGTAGCTCACGTTGCGAGTATTTCTCTCCCATAAACTGCCAAATGTTTGAGAATTTATTATCTACAACTTAACTGATGGTTGCTAAAAGTTGTACAGTATTGCAGTGTTTGTGGCCCAAGATGTTAAGAAGTGACTTTGTCCTAGTAGAAGAAATTTTTTTCTATCATTATTGTATTTCTTTTGCATATCCTCTATTTCCCCCCAGGCCCCCCAAATCTTGATTATTAGGTTTAAAAATACCATAACCAAAATTTCAAAGGATTGGAAATACTGAGATTAAAATAGCAAAAAAAATTTTTTTTTTCCTTTAGGAGTCAGAACTGTTTTGCTACCACATTTGTTTCAGAACAGAGGGTATAGTCTTTATAACTCATTAATCTTTATTGGTCTTTTTTCTTCCATTACATTAATTATTTCAGCCTGGATTTGAATCTCACTGTAGAAATGAGAGTGCTCATCGATCACACCTGGTCTCATCCACGCTTTCTCTGGAAGGTGCGTGCTTGCCTCATAACCCAGGGATGCCCTTTGTCTCAGGAAGGCTGGGTCGTGCTCAATGGTTAGAGGGACCTGTTGGGTTGATACTTGTCCCTGTGGAAGTTTGGTCTTGACAGTTCGCACCCACGGCAAACAGTCACTGTCCCTCATAGCCAGCCACTGGCTACGAGGTTGTGTTCCTAGTGAACAGGTGTGCACACATGTCGTGCAACCATCCCGTAACTGCTATTACAGCCATATGCATTCTTGTGGTTTGAGTTGTTTCATGCATGCCAGGCTCCATTTGCTTTGTCTGAACTTTGTCTGGGTGCACACCCGGTTCGATTACATACATAGTTGGCTTTTATTCTCCCCTGTGAATTGCAATAAGTTCACGAACCTTTGTCAGGAAATTTCCTCTGGATGAGATATTATGGTAGTCCTGCCCCTTTGAAATCTGAAATATTTTTAAAGAACATTGCATATAACACAGACTTTTGAGAAAAATATTAAAAACTCCAAGAAATTTTGTAAGGTCAAATTTGCTTTAGGTTGGTGTAGAATAAACTCTGTTGTTTGGAAAGTTTTTTAAATCTAAGAATCAGGTGGAATATACTTTCACTGGCCTTTTTGTGGAGATTTTCAAAGTGAATATCAATTATGTTCCACAATGATGGGACCATCTGTTAAGCAGGGACTGCTTTCAAATCATCAAATATTGGTAGGAACATTAAGCCTTGCTGATTTGCATAGAATCATTATCTCTAATACAAAAAATATGTTTGGGGAAAAGTACTTTCTTGTCCATTCAAGTATGAAGATACTCACTTAGGTACAGTGAAGACCTTCAAATATTTATCATGAGCCACGTCTGTAGATATTTCTCATATCTGCCTTGACATAGTGAAGGGAGTAATTGTTACTGGATTATCTCTTGCTAGTAAATACGATAAACTAACACAGATGGACTATGAATTTGATTGGCAGCCACAAGCCATAATACAAAATGTCCTTGAATTTCATTTAGTTCTTCCTTGATTATGTTACTTAAGGTCCTTCAACAATATACAAACATATGGGAGATTTTTTTCATAATATGAGTAAGGTGAACAGTTTGGTCATTTAGATAAGGTTTTATACTTTTCATAAGCTAACTAGCCTATGGAAACTGACTGAATCCTTTATTTTCCTTTATATTTAATACTAAATATTTCTTATTCTTTCTAAAATTGATTCTATTGGTATATTTTATATGCATGTTAGGATCACACTTGACACTGAGAATTTGTACCAGTGTATGACACGAGTTAATTCTCATTTTTCCCCCATCTCTCGCCCCCCCCACAATTCCCTGCTTCCTAGTTACATAAACTTTGTTTTTTTTACCATCCAAGAAATAACTAACCAGTAGAAATATTAACAACATTGACAATATACATAGCTGAATACTTATATTTGCACAGTTAATATGGTTAATTATATATCAACACCAAAATTAAAACCTTAATTTTATAGTTTTTAAAATAATTTAATAAAAATACAATAAAATAATTCATACCAAAGGCTTTCTAAAAAGTGCCAATTAAGGGAAAACCGAAAAAAATAACACATCTTATTGAGCAACATTCAATGTTATAGTCATAATATTACAAATGTCCACCTAGTCTTTTTACAGAAATTTATAGCATAGAACAGTATTTATACTTAATTAGCATTGAATTCCACTTCAAATAATAAATTCAAGAGCCTATATAGGACAAAATCATTAGAGGGCACCTTAGACAGCAATACTTTCTGAGGTTAGCAAATAGTCTGCAGGAAAACTGTCAATCCTCGCATCTTGGCTGACCCGCCGATTTCCCCACACAGGCAGCTTGCACGGTAACTCAGTCACCTTCCTGCCAGGCCATGCTCAACCTGGTTACCTCTCACCCAGAATCAACCGTTCCCCAGCTTCCTTCCGCGTCGCTCAGGTTTGTATCAACACTTCCATGCTCTTGTTCTCTTTAGAAGTTGTGTCCTGACCTTTGAGGAATAAGTTAATATGGCTCAAATAACTAAGGAGAGTTAGTATGCATTTCTTTTGCCAAATTTGGTTAAAATCAGTCCATACCTTTGAAAATTCTCATTGAAGAAAAGTACACGTGTATGTTAAACGATGAAAGAAGGAGCTGAAAGCGTGGGTCTCTTTAAACAGCCTTTTGTTTTTCCTTGTTACCACACTGGAACGCGCACAGTGGGAGGCCACTGGCCCCCACGGTGAAACCTGCGCCCTGAGGCCACGGAAGAGGGCGTGACTCTCCTTCCGGCTCCACCACCCACCGCCTGACTCCAGGGCTGACTCAATCTCTCTTTCTAGTTTGTAAAATGGGCCCAAGAGTAGCGTTTACTTCGTAAGAATTTTTGAATAGGTGAAGTCCCACAAACACAAAATACTGAATAAATGCTAATTAAAAGAATTTACAGGGGACTGGGGTCAGCTCAGTGATGGGGCACTTGTTTAGTATAATTGAGGCCTGTAATTGAAGCCCTCTCTGTTAAAACTAATAAATAAATAAATAAAACTAATAAACTGTTAAAACTGAGAAATAATAAAGGTTAAATGAGTTTTTAAAAAACATGCACAATTCATTATTTCTTATAAATATATTAGAAATTTTTGCTAATACAATTATTTAATGACTTAAATACAGAAAATTTGGGGGCTAAGTTTGACTTAGACTTAAGGTTTACCCCCAGCATAAGATTACCGTGGTTATAACAATTCTTTTTCTCCTATAGAAAGAGTTTCACAAAATTTGAAAGAGCCTATTGGTCAAATTTCAAGTCCAAAAACATCATCACCGTGAGCGCTTGTGACTGGAAGGAATTTTCAAAAGCAGCAGGCATACGGCACGTGGGAAGAATAGCCAGTTTTTTTATATCTAGCTATCGATCTAGATTTGAGAGTATATATGTTCATACCTTGCATATTTTAACATGTCTAATGTTTAACATATCTAATGTAAAATTCAGGCATCTGCAGTGTTGGATGGAATCAGGTTGTGTATGTGTGTGTGGGTCTGTGTGTGTCCACAGTCTTATTTCAGCTTTTCCCCTCCTCCCTCCTACAGTGCTGCTGACAATAACTCTTCTCCCCAGTGCTGCCTGAATGGTTTCTGAGTTCTGTTCTTTCGTTACAAAAGCAAGAGTAGCCAGACAGGATGATTTCAAAGGATGTTACATTCTTTAGCCTTTTTGCACTTTTTTTCTTCTTTGCATAATCTCCTCTCTTCTTTCTTCTTATCCTATTAGACTATTCTGTTTTTTTTTTTTTTTAATTATTATTCTTTTTGAGGAAGGGGACATTTAACTTTGCCAGTTTCCTTCTCCCCATCGTGGTTTCTGGTGTATTAGTAAGTAGATAGTGCAACATAACAAATGAGGCTATGACCCCTCCTGACTGACCTGTCCCTTCCCTTCAGCGCTACATGAAACTAGCACATGGTGTGTAGTCTCACCAGTATTCTGCTTACTGCAGCTGTTCTGTGAGAACTCGGAAGTATGCCTCTCCTGAGTGAAGTCCTGTGCCCTGTAGCACGCCAGAACCTTTTACCTTGTTACTTTACTTTGGGAACAAAAACTCTACTTGGTAGGTATTACTCTCTTCTATTTGAGTGAGAAATCCACAGTTTAATAAAATTGAAAACCTAGTAGCCACAGTGGGAAGGGCAGTCAATTCTGAACTCACATCTGTCTAACTCCAAAGTCCATGGCTTTAACCCTAGCCTAATGATTGAATTTGTTTTATTTTTGAAAGCCTGTATTTTCCCTACATAACAGGGTAATAGTATCAGGATAGGTGAAATATGGTGCTTTTGCTTATGAGAAACAGATGTTGGAAGTACATGACCAAATGTGGACTGGAAGACTCATTTCCCCTGCATTTTTCTTTAGTGAGATATCATTTGGGGGACCTTTCTCACTTTAATTCAGTTGAGATCATTTTAAAGGCTTAAAAGGCAGAACATAGTTTGGAACAAAGGATTTATGACAGAGAAAACAGCAGGTTTTTAGAATTTAAGTTACAAATAAATAATATATCCAGTCCGTTCCTCTGAGAAGACCAAATCATTTATAAAATGTAAGTGTAAACAGCCTCGTGATCCCTCTCCAAGCAGAATAAAAGGACTAAACACTCGGACATTGTATAGCTGCTAGAAATCTTTTCCTCTGGACTGTTTGAGAACTTTGTAGTATAGATGTCAAACTCCATATAATAATTAGCCAATTAGTGAAAAATAATCTAGATTCTTACGTTGCATTTAGGAAAACACCAGTTGAAAAAATAAACACTGAAGTTTATTTTTGATTTTCATCTGTTTTGTCTTTATATAAGTGAAAATGTAGCATTTTATTTGTTAAGAAGTTGTAAAACATGCACCCACCCAGTTTAATGTGAATTAACATGATTTTAATCATGTGTGCATACATTTAGGTATAGGGTTTTATATTACAGGGATAAACTTGTTAGTCTGTAGACAAAAAATTGTTAGCTTTGGGAATTGCTTAAGTTTGGTTTCTAGTCTGACTACTGCTTCTGAATCAAAATAATAACTAATTGGTGTGAAATCCTGTTTGAATGATAGGGTTTCTGGGAAGAGAATTGTGGATTATTTTATCCACCCCAGTCACTTGTAAATTGCTGTGTTTGATTGCCCCAGAGGAACTAAAGAAATTTGTTCAGCAATTTATTATAAAGAGTTGGACAAGGTTATATTGTTAATCTTTGAGATGACCTTCAGGCCTCGTGTGGCTTTAGCTTGAAGTCAGCCACATATTTGAGCTTCTTGGGAACACTGAGAAACCAGGATCCCACTGTGGGATGGAGAGTCTTACAGACATGCCTGCATGTGTAGGACTGAGCCACATAGTGAGGGTGCTGGTGGAGTCATAGGAGTCACTCAACCTCCATTGATGCCGTCTCTTGACTGAACCCCTTCCTCACTCACCATTAGACCTTGTATTTGGGACATAGTCAGATCTAGGACTCTTTTCTGTAAATAGGATTTGTAAGAACACATGTGAACTGCTTCAGTCTTACCTAACCCTGGATTTCTTATTTCCCAAGGAAGCTAAGTTGGCTTTCCTCAGAGCCTCAAGCTTGTGCTCCCACATTTCACTGTGCTAGAACCACATCACTTTCTGTGCAAGTAAAAGGACATAAGTGTGTTGGAAAAAGCAAAAGTCTGGATTTCAGAAGGTCTGAGTATCAACTTGCCTATCCCTTTAACTAGTCTTAGCCTGGCCATGAGTAAGTTAGATGAACGATGCCTCAGTTTTCCTTCCATTGAAACAAATGTCCTTTCAAGAAATCCTGGACTACAGCAATGGTTATAAACCCAAATGTCTAGACTGATGACCCACATAGGAAATGGGGTGGATATAAGATAACAGGATGTGAGATAGTAATGATCAATTGGAGACATAATGTCCTCTCTGGGACAGGTAGAGGCTGATTGCTCTCCCAGATCTGACTGTCCTATTTTTAAAAAGGAGAATGATCCAAATTTGCTATAAAGTTTGATGACTTTTAAATTTCTTAACTATGGGGAAAAAAGAACACTTCAAACTCACTGGCCAGAGGAATCCAGTGTGCAAAGGTCAGGCCTTTCTAGAAAGGTTATTAGGGATTTCTTGCATCTGTCTTCTACTGCAAGATCACTCCCTCAGGAGCTTGCAAGATCAATGCTCAGTATATGCTGTGCTGCAGCTGTGAAGGAAGATACTGAGGATATTTGTTTCTTTTCTCCCTTTAATCTGTAGGAGATTTGAATTTCAGGTTAAATTCCCCCAGGGTTTCCTTGGTTGGGCCAGTGGTTGAGACATTTTTAGGACCACTTCTGCCCTACTGAAATGCTGTGCAACTCTTTCCAGTTTAGTTGCATAGCTGGTGACTCAGCAACGAGAAATAGCAGGATAGCCGACCCGTGTTCACACTTTACAGACAGCGGCTGGACTGAATGGGAGACTGTTGGGATCACAGATGCCAGGAGTCTGAAACCTGTGTAAACCAGCTGGCAAAGAAGGACCAGCAAAATCAACATGAAGATACTTTAGGGACACTTTAGAATGCACAGGATGGATGTTTGAAAACTCTGTGCTACAGGCAAAGAGGCAATCACAAGTGCCTTGCAGAGTTGTGCTGTACGATGTGAGCTTCTCTCAGTTTCAATTTCTTCATCTACAAAAGAACATTATAATGGAAGAATCACTGCCTTCCTCATGTGAGCTGTTGTGATGATTTGACAGATGACATAGAGCATGAAAGAGTTTAGAATACTGTCTGCCATTAACTGGAGGCTGGATAAAGAAGATGTAGTTCTTTTATAGAATGGAATGTTACTCTGCCATTAAAAGTGATAAGATTGAGTCATTCATACTCAAATGGATGTACCTCCAGGACATTTTCATAAGTGAAATAAACAGGCCACAGATGTGTAAATATCATATTTTTTCTCTGGTATAAGAAAATGAAGATGTAAATGAGTTGTAGTATATATAGTTGATATTGTGAAATAAAAAATATTTAAAAGCAGAGAGGTGGTAGGGGTAAATAAGGAGGGGACAAAGAACGTGATAGTAATAAAGAAAGTAAACAAAGCTCATGTATATGGGGGTGGGGGTTGCAGGGCAGGTAGGGGAAGGGAAAATTAGAATCAAATCATGTCATATTGTGGTACAAACTCTCAATGTTGAATGCGACGATGCTGTGTATTCATAATGTACTAATACAGATTTGAATTAAAAAAAAAAAGAAAAACTTAAGCAAGTGTTACTATTTTACCTGCCCCACCACCTCAGGCTTAGCTACACTTAGCGTCATGAAGTGTTATTAAGACAGCTTCTACTTTACACAGAATCTTGAGAACTGTCTGCTGAAAGCACAAATGTCTGTACACATCTTGGATATGAACTGGTTGCTTTGTGGTTAATGTGGATGCACTGGCTACTGCGACTTTACATTTAACCAAGTTGTTAGGGAAAATATTTGAAAAAAGATGTATCTGAACTGAACATGCATATATATATATATATATTTCTCATCACAATCCTCTAAATGATACAATGTAACGACTATTTACATAATACAAATTGTATTAGGTATTACAAATAATCTAGAGATGAATATAGGCTATATGTGAACAATACACCCCTTATAGAAGGGAGTTTAGCATTTGCAGATGTCAGCGTTGGATAGGAATAGACAGACAATTTTACTTGCAAAAGGTTAGGAAATCAATGAACTGGGTTTTAGTTAGCTTGCTTCTTACCTTTGTTCTCTGAGTTTAAACTGCCATTATTCCTGGATGCTTGCATATCAAAATCATACTGATTATATTAATATTTTGTCTAACTAGGCAATGTACTGACTTTAAAAATGATTTAATGCTGTAAGTGCCCATAATTAGTAGAGCAAAGGTCAGTTAAATAGTGAAACCATTAGGTTCAAAACTTAAATGTCAGCAGAAGCACAGTCTCCTAATTTGGAGCAATTATCTGCTTCATTGACTTTTGCCGTGACATGTTTGTTATGATGTATATGCAAGGGACGGCTTTGAGAAGAAAATATTATATATTTTTCATTTATCCTTCATTGCTAACCTACAGTAATGCAAAATGAATGGAAAAGTTGTGTTTTATCTGACTTACTAGAACATAAAAGCATGATAGGATATAAATACAAAATGGGATTTGTTTCAGAAAGGCACATGAGGATTATTCTTTTCATAGACGTGCCAGCACCATTAATTTTAACATTCTGAAATGCAGTAATCACACTGAAGTGTTTAACATGGTACATTAAAGTCAGATGCTATAAATTCTATTGACTCCACATTTTGAGTTTTGAATAGCCTGAGTCTCCCACTATGAATACAAATATTACATAGTAGTTTATAAACAACTCTTAGTGTTTTTTTGCAAATGTGGATTCAATTATTTCTTAATTGGTCACACATCAAAAGTTTAGGATACAGTCCAGTTTGTAATCGACTTTTCAGTTATAAAAGCTATATCATTATCCTTGTATGGCACAAACGCAAAGCAGTGATCCTGGTCTTTTCTAATTATTATAAGAACAAGACTGAACACTGAGAAGAAGATGGTGCTTCACACACAAACCATTTTTCCTCTTTGGCCTTATTTCAATTTAACCTTGACAAACTGATTGTTCTTTTTCATGACCATCTTTCCATAAATCTGGTTGGCACTCATTCTATTCTATAATTCAGCAATATGGAGAATAAATGTATTTCTGAAAGAGTATTATTAGTGTAGAAGACTTATGAATTATGCCAAATTTATTTTGTAGTTCACATTTTGTAACATTCCCATCACGTTTTCATTAGAGTAATTTATGTTCAATGAAACCACTAAAATTAAAATAGCACTATAAAGTCATATTTATTTTACAAAGACAAATGTATACATGATTGAATCACAGAACTGACTTAGATGTTCAGTCGTGTTGGGATGGTTGTCAAAGTCCTAGAATTCTGATCCCTGCAAACATGGGGTCAAATTGGATTTGTAATGGAATGTCTTGAGGAATCAGTCTCAACAATATACCAATTTTTGTAGTGCCACCTATAAATTATGTGTGCTTTCAATAATTCTGTGCTACTACTGAATTGTTGGTCCCGCCCTTACTGGCTCACATCCTGTCCTCTGGCTGGCTAACTGCACTTTAACTAAGACAGGATGCAGACCTTTTGGTTTAATGGCTGTGTCCACAGTGCCATATCCTGAGTGTGGTAGGAAAACAATATACACATGTTGAATAAATGGATCTCTCATTTACTACTGGTGTGCAATATGATGCACTGGAATATCACAAACCAAGTAAATTATAACTAAGCAAATACATTTTTTTCCAGCTGTAAGATTCAAACTGTTTTAATAACATGTAGTCATGTGGAAATACATGTAATTACATCTAAGATATACACTTATGTTTCCATTTTCTTAGAGGGTGCGAATCATACTCAGGTACTAATCCCAGCTGTGTACCTGCTGCAGGAACTGCATGACTACCTAATGTTTAATCTTCACAAAATGGACACGATAAAGTTCTTCTACTGCTATGAAGTTTAAATGGGATGATATATCTGTCGTGGTGCTAGGATAGGTTGCATACTAAGGAAAGAAATGTTAGTTCTTTTGCTTAAAGAAGTGGCAGAATGAGTATTGCTAACAAGTTAGAGCACCCATCAGGATGACAGTCATGATCAAGTCATTATGGAAGCCCAATCTCCTTTTTCTGAAGTGTTATGTTTTCCACAAAAATAAAACTTTCATATTTAATTGTAAACCAGCAGAGTCAGGTTTGTAATGTTGAAAGTGCAGTACGTACTTCTGTGACCTAAGCTATTAAGTGGTTATGTGGTTGGAGTAGGGTAATACAGCCCTCCTTGGAGGGTAGTTTTTTTTTTTTTTTAATCTTAGATAAAATTTTCTCAGTGTGGAAATTTTATGATGAGAATTTGAATGTCAAACTTATTTTCCGTGTAGCTCAGATTACTTGTTCAGATGTTGAGAAGCTCATGGGTGTCCTAACCTTCCCTTGGTCATTTGTGGGCAAGGCAGAAGTACAAAAAGGTTGGCTCTATGTGGATTTAATAAAACTCATAGTCAAAAGTCCTCATGTGCTATTTTTCCATATTGTTAAAGTTTACTATTAAAGTTCACTATTGCGGAATGTAATACAGTAATGGCTTGGTTGCACCAACTCTGTGTGTGAGTGTGTATGTGCCTGTCTGTTTGTCTGTCTGTTTCTCCTGAGCATGCCCATTTTTGGAAAACACTTAAATGCCAGTGGTCCCTTTGAAACAACCTACTACAGTTCTCCATGATGGCTACTTATTCCCCACCTTCTCTTCTCAGCCAGTCAGTTTCATGTTCATTGTAGAGATGTGGATGTGTATAAATGGAAGACAATGGGGTATTTAGCACAGATGCAGAAGGAGATGTTCACATGCAGAAAGTAAAATTTAATACAGAAAGGAAGGGTAAACTCACATAAATAAGCAAAGGAAGACAACTCATGAATAAAACATCTTTTTACAAGTGCGGGAAAGTCAGTTGCACCATGTTAAAGCTGTTGCCAGGCAACATATCTTTTTTCAATAAACACTTGTGAGTCAGATAACTCACGGAGACACTGAATTGGCAAATATAACTGCCACCCGGGAACTTCTGCAGAATAGGGAATGTGGATCACCCTTTGCACAACATCAGGAATGCATCTCTTGTAACAACTTCTCCTTTGAACCACCTCATTTGTTTTCCTCTCTTCATGGGAATTCCCAGTCTTTCTGTCTGAATCCCTCTTTATCTCGCAGGAAGCCAGGATACAGATGCAGATCAGGAACACATTCTTCACGGTCTAGGGCTGCGACAATGTGGCATCCCAACTCAGGTGTGGAATGTGGAACTTCTGAGAGGGAGTTTACAAATCCCACAGGACACAGACATCCTGGGGCGATAGAGAATTCCTACTGGTACAAAAGAAAAAAAAAAAAAGAGTAACAAAATTCCAAAGTTTATTTATAAAATCAATTCAGAGATAGCACGTAAATTCCCCAGACAGTACTCAAATCTCACCTTTCCCTGTCAGCAGAAAAGACAAGAGCAGGACACATCAGGAATAGCGATTGTCTTTCTGAGATGACCTCAGGACCACCCACCCCTGTATTAACAGAGCAGACTGAAAAAGCAGATTTGCGAACAGTAACTTGCTGTCTGATATGCCTGGCAGAAATGCAAAAACATACTTCCATCTCAAATTTATGGCACCATAATGTATTCCCTAGAAGCTTTCCAGCTCGTTCCCGTCGCCAAATGTGACCAAAACATAATCACAGCGACTAAACAAATTAAATGTTCGGTTAAAGACAAGTCTGAAAAAAATGAGTCAGGGCAAGAGAATCCCCCAGATTGCTAATAAATAAGCTGCACGTCAGGCTTTTTCTTTGCTGAGCTCACAGTCAGGCTTTCAAAGTCGGCCGAGGTGCCTGTGATCCGGGTCCCCTACAGCAGCGGCAGGGCCCCCCACGCCAGCACCAGCGCCAGTGCCTCCTGACCACCCCAGCAACCAGGGCCGATGTCTCCTGCTATATATGGAGTGTGTCCTGTTGACAAATTGCTTTATTAAGATCAGATAAATAAGATACAGTATTTCTCTTTTTTGTGAGGTCCAACTAAATATTTTTACTCTGGCTCTTTCCCCTGCATGTTAAATTCTGACGTTTAAAACACACTTTCAGACACTTGATTATTCTGCCACTTTTTTTTTTCCCTTACTAATTTTCACTATTTGATTCACTATTAAACAATATAATGGTTTGCTTTTCGGGAAGAATAAAATAGCTTGAAAAAAAGATTGAAAAGCAGCAGTTCTGGGAACAAAGTAAGATTCCTTAGTATTTTTGTACACATTTTTATAATAAATATGGCAGTTGGAATTCACATATTTCAATGATTCATTTAAGAATTGTAAAATCAACGCCCTAAAATTACATGATTTACTTTCGCTGATTAGTCTGTTCACAAGCTGATCCAAAATCCCAGAAATTTGGGCTTTTACATTTAGCAGCACCTTCTTATATATTATTATTGCCTACTTCTAATGTAAAAATTGACAAAATTTCATAATGTAAAGAAATTATCTGTAAAATTTATGAAGAAAAAATAAAACTGTAATACTACTTTAAAATAGGAATATCTTTTTTAGGATATTTTTCAATTATTTGAAATATTAAAATTTAGGAAAGGACTATCTAAATGTATTTCTTAAATATACAAATATAGGCCAATAGATATTAAGTTCTGACTGGGCTCAGTGGTACATCTCTGTAGTCTCAGCTACTGGAAGGCTTAGGCAAGAGGATCTTGTGGGTGAAGGAATTTAAGACTAGCCTGGATAAGACAGAAAGATGGGGACATCAAAATAAATAAAATGAAACAACTTCCAAAAATGATAAGTACTATATTGTTTATCATAATTTTATAGCTATTATTCACTTTGCTAAAAATAGTCAAGCCTTCCTTGTTTTGTTTTGTAACTGTAGAGACTTTTTAAAAAAGGCACCATTTAAATAACACATCTTGTGGCATTTATCTTGCATAAGATGCTAAATTTCTTTGCTAATGAGATGTAGATAGACTTACTGTAAACTCTTACACACTGGCAAAATGAAATTGCATATAAGAACTTACAGTCAACTTCAAAGCACCATACAGGCATAAGGAAGTATTTCATCTTTTGTATACAAATATAAGGTACCAAAAAGAAATTTTGCACCTCTGTTTTGTTTCAGAGGCAAGTAACTAACAAAAAATATTCAGAAAATAAAGATGTAAGTGAGTCCTAGAATTGTATATTATATATTGTGAAATAGAAAATGCTCAATGTAAAATAGGAAGAAGGGGGAAAAATGATGAGATTGTAACAAAAAAGTAAGGAAACAAATTTTATGTATATGGGGGGGCGGTAGGGTGGGTAGGGCTATGGGAAAAAATGAGAATTAAGTTGTGTCTTATACTGGTACAAATCCCCATTATGGAGTGCAATCATGATGCGTATATGTAATGTACCAATAAAGATTAAAAAATTAAAAAACATATTCTTAGGAGGGATATTCTTAGGCTAAGACTATGCACGTTTCTCTGAACTTCATGACTTACCTGGGTGTTTAAAGTTATGGAAAAGTCTATTCGGCTTACTGCTTTTTCTTCTTTTATGCTCACGAGAGTTTTTCATATGTTTGGTGCAGTTTTAAAAATAAGATTTAAAATGTATATTCTGAATAACCTTAAATTTCACTATAAATTATGCTACATAGAAATAGTAATTAATTTCATTACAGAAATTCATATCAGGTTGGAATAATTTCAGCCTATCTTTTGTAACTGCATGTTTCTCCTATTGCTTTAAAGCTAATTTAGGCCACATTATATACAAAATTAAATCTTATTTTTATAGCTACACCCTTGGGGTTCAATGGAAAGGCTTTATGAGCTAGAAATTAAAAGTACTGGTTGAAAATACTATTACATTGTACCAGCTATTATTGAGGCAATTTACAAAGTTGGTGCTAAAACTATGCACATTTTTCATTGTTAGCCCTTGTATATTCAGAAAGCCCATGGGACTGTTTGGTATATAATTTGGCAAATAAAATCAATTGAAAAGTAAACAGCAAGTCAATGGCATTTATCACAAAAGGAAATTACACTATACTAATGACAACATTTATTTAACCCAATATTGTTATGAATTAACATATTTATATTACATTTATACTAAGTGATTTCAGGAAGACATTTAGGTGCTGTTACTTAGCTATGAATGAATATGTTTGAACCTGGCAATTTCCTTCTCATGAAAATGGGGAAATTGTTGAAATTTATGAGAGTATTCTTTCAATTGAAATTATACATGACTTTCTAAAACTCTCATGTAGTTTCTCATCAGAAGTACTTGGCTTTGTGTATGGAAATCAGACAGGATTCCTATATATATATATGAAATGTTTAATAATATAGAAAGAATTATTAAATTTATAAACAAGTTTGAAATATATGATATATGGATATAAATTATTCTTTTCAAAAACCAGAAAGAGCAATTAACATATTTAATATTTAATTATTAAATTATATATTTGTGTCACTAGAATACAAGCATATATGTGCAGAAGTATTTTATCTGTTTTAGTTTAATGTATCAAAGTGATTTATAGCTATTTTATAGAAAATATTTTTAAAAGCTAAGGAATGCTTTGGAATATTCCAGAATATAGTTTATTAAATACATCAAGAAATTATGGTGATACACAGTTTTATGGTATTGTATAATAAAATAATCCTCTGTAGTGAGAGAACAGTATTTACCTCTTTCAGAAGAAAAAAAGAAAATAATGGGTACTAAGGTTTTTTGTTGCCAAAACAACATTCTATTTGAAAACAAATTGACATGAAACCTTTCTCTTGAGTTTTAAATTTTATATTCTTATGTCATAATAAGTGATATTCCCACATTAAGAATCCTTTTTCTTTTTTTCTCGCTATGGTCAATACTTTTGAACAAGTTTTACTAACTTTATTTTTGATTAATAATTAAGTTATCTTCATTCTATGCAACTATCATGGGCAGGAAGAAGAAGGAAGTTATTTTAAGGTATGAAGAAACTAGCAAGAGTGGAGTGAAAATATTGGATCTATTTTTAGGTCAAGAAAAGCAAATCTTTTTGTGAGAACAAGGTATTTGTCTGCTCAAAACTGGGGTAAAATATCCAAATTCTCACATGCATCTAACATTGTTTGCTGGGCCAAATAGAACACATAAATTAGTGGACTTGTGATGAACTAACTAGAGAAGGTATATTTAATTAGATGCAAGATGCAAGGAAACTTTTTTTTTTTTTTTTTTTTTGAGACACACCACCCACACTCGGCATTGTTGTGTGTTGCCACCAGGGATCAAACCCAGGTCCTTGCACTTGCAAGGCAGGTGCCAGAATCACTGAGTTAAATCCCCTGCCAGAAACTGGGACTTTAAAGACCACAGTGAGGCCAACACAGCCTCTCCTAGAAGGTGGAATTGACCCACTGGGGCTACCATAAAGCAATACTTCAAAGTTTAATATTACTATCTGTGGAAGAGGGCACAGTTAAAGTTTTGGGCTTGAATTTACCTGAATAATACTCGGAGCACATGAAGGTTTTGCAAGCTAGTTGAAATCTTCTCACCATGGCACCTCACAAAATTTCAGAGATAACAATGTGTCTGATAGTGCAGAATTTTACCAGTTATTTCTGACAGTGCAGAAGTTTACTACATATAACCTGTGGACATTGGTTTCTCTGTGCTGAGTGTTGACTCAATGGCCTGTGACATACTACACCACCATTAAGCTATTATTCAGTCCATATTTTAGTACTTTTTTGCTCAGTAATAGGTAGCTCTTGATGAGGGCAAAATAAGGCCCATAAATGATACATATTAAATTAATAAATTAAAAAATTCTTACTTGTTAAAAAATTTCCATTTTGTTCAAGGCACAAAGAAAATGGATTTGTAATTGTTTACTTGGAAAAGCTGAAGCAGTTTTCTTTACTGGATTTCCATATTTATAGCTCCTGCAAAGAATTAATGTAACTAATTTGATTTCATAAAAAGTAATTCAATTTTATGACATCTACAACAATTAATTTATCAAGGCCCATAAATTATGAGAATAGAATAAAGAATAATAATGTGTGAAATTTTGACTAAAATGCTTCTGTAAAAGAGGATTGGAGTTTTAAAAAATTTCACTGTTAGAAACATTGTATAATTTTATAATAAGCATTATTGCTTTTCTTTTAAGAATTTAAATTAGAATATAATCTTTGAACAGTTTTACATGATGTTAATAACATATACTGTGTATTTAAAATATTCTGACTGTTCCAAGGCAGGAAACCATTCATTTGGTGCCATTAACCCAGAAATTTGTTTGCTTTCAAGAAGTAAGACTAAATCAAAGCTCTATATTTATGTTAAAAAGAGAGTGATAAAATTAACGTTTAATTCCCTAAACAATTATTGTATCCCTAAACAATTAGTTCACATGCTTTTCTAGTGTCTCTGAATGAATGATTTTAAAATATAACTAATAAGTAAATGGGAGGGAAAGACTACATTACTTAGGAATTTTATTAGGCTGTCAATTTAAATACTTATTCCTCAGGCAAAGTGCAACTTCACATTTAAATAAATGTATATTAAACACTTTAAATTGATAGCATCAACTCTTCCCTGGGGTATGAATCATTTAGACTTTTCTGGTGTACTGTTGTAAAGTGCATCATTATACTACATTAATATAGTGTATTAATATCTTTCATTATATTCATCATTGAGAGTTGACATATGTCTAATATGTTTAAGAAATTCAAAACTACTCCATTAAAGTAATAAAATTATTTTTTAAACGTAGAAAAATATGATGTGCTTCAGAATCAACAGTATCAACTATTTTTCAGCTAATTACTCCAACAAGTAAACTTCCAAATTTGCTCCCTACATGGTCGTTAATGTATACATCAGTAATCAATTAAATCTAATTGTTCATTCACACAAGGATTCACAACCAAAATGCATGTGATTTACCTCTATATTTTTAAAGTGTTAAGATATTAAGGAGTTTTGTGTTATTGTTTCAACAGATCATTTTTGAACATGTCTGGTTAAGGGAGAGAGCTGAAATGAGAAATTTAGTCGGACATAGTGTTTTTTACTCTTGAAAGCCTAGATTTTAAAGCTTCAGATTATATTAAATTGATTTGTCATTTTCATAGCTTGTTTGCAAATTTTTAAATTGATAGGAATAACGCAACAACTAATTCCTGGGATGCAGGAAGATAGTCAAAATTTTTAATAAGAATGAGATCTTTACTGCAAGACAGATTATATCTATATATTGCTGCTTGATTATGAACTAATAGGAAAATAACATTTAAAGATTAATTCTATAATTGAAGGCACATTATTTAGTTTTAACTTCCTGCATTTGTAGATGCATCAAAATGTGATTATTTGTTTAAAATGTTGATGGATCATTTTTTGTGTAACCTTCTCAAAATCTGGTAGAGTGAATGTTTAACATGGATTTGAAGCTGGTTTGTCTACTAACTTATCTAGATTATTTTTAATCAGGATCATATGTATCCATATAATGTCAAATAAAAGGCCTGGAGTAGGTCTTTTAGGTAAAAATGCATAGTATGGATAAAATTATAGATAAAATATTTTTATATTAAGTCCATCTTTACTTTTGTAAACCCTTTCATTTTTGTAAATTCATAACTAAATGTTTACTTTGATTCTGACAGATAGCTAATCCTTCATTAATGGAATATATGTACCCAAGTTGGTTTTTAAAAAAGCATACCAATGAATACAAATTGGTTTGTAAAGTGTTAGGCAAATCAGATTTGGATTCCCTTGACTTTGAATATCCACTTGTCTCCGTTCTTCCCACCTGCTGTCATGTGTTAATTTTTTTAAAGCTTCATCTATTTGCAAAAAAGAAAGAGATTGGTATTGTCTTGTGTTGTTTCATCCTTAAAGCGGAACCATTTGCAAGAAAATTATAGGTCCCCAGTGTTGAGCTTCTTTGCATATTAATTTTGTTAGCCTTACCTCCTGTGGTCTTCAGTTCTAGAAGGCCTATTAGATAATATACGAGATAAATTTTTCTCTTGTATCTTTGAGCTAGTAGAAAATACATCCATTTTCTCCTAAAACTGAAATTTTCAATACTAGTCATGTATATTTCCCTTATTTTACTAAAAGAGATTTATTTAATTAAACATGTTCAGTATTATAATAGTTAATATTAGTTATACTCCTGTAACCCAAGTTCCTGAGAATATATATTAATGCTAAGTAAATACAAGAATTGCAGTGTATCAAATTAGTTAATGCAGCACTACAAAAGCTGAACTTTGAATAAAAGTCTGAAATCGTAAGAACTAATTTTATGTAAATTAGTGACAGTTCAAACAAGTTTAGAAAAAAATTTCTTGCATAGTGGGAATATAACTACACAAAAATAAGCAGTACAGTTTTTTTTAGGTTTTTTTGATACAGGGTCTCTTTTTCATGGTTCAGGCTGGCCCTGAGCTCAGCCTCCAACTCACATCATAGCAATCTTCCTGCCTCTGCCTCCCGAATGCTGGGATTACAGGCGTGAGCCACCACGCCCGGCAATGTGGTATGTGGTACTGATTGCTGCTGGGGTGAGTCTCCACGCCCAGTATGGTATGTGGTTACCGGGGAGGGGATCGAACCCCGGTGGTTGCGCTTGCAAGACAGGTGCCGGAACCACTGAGCTAAATTCCCGGCCCCCTAGCAATACATTTTAAAATGAAAATCATTCATTCCTAATGACACAAGAATGTGTGGGACACTCAGTATAAGATATTATCTGAATATGTAAATGAGTGTAGAATATATGATGGATGTTGTGAAATAGAAAATATTCAAAGGAAAGGGGAAGGGGAAATCAATGAGGGGAAAGATAAAATATGATCTTTTAAAAAAAGAAAGCATATTTATATGAGGGTGGAGAGATTGTAGGATGGGTAGAGGAATGGGTAAAAATGAAAATTAACTCATGTTATATACTAGTACAAATTCCCAATGTTGAGTGTGATTGTGATGTGTATATAAAATGTACCAAGAACGAATTCAATTAAAAAAAAAGAACTAAAAAATTAAAAAGAAATTATCAGTTTACCTTTTAATCCAGACCTCAGATTGGTTCACATTGTGTTGGAAATTGTTGCATATGAATATATTGAAAATTCCTAAATAGAATTAATAGGTATTAAAACCAATTTGAACAACTAAATATAGCAATAAAGAATGCCATATAAAAAAGTGAAATGTTGTTTCAAAGTGCTATTGGTTCTTTGTTGGAAGCTTGACTGGAGAGGAATAAATAAGGCACAGGTAGTTTTAGAAAATTTAAAAAGTTTAGAAAGTTTATTCAATATAATATGATATTTTAAAATGCATTTGAAAAGCCAGGCATGGTGACACACACCAGAAATGTAATGGTTTTCCCTTTAAAAACTGGTGGTGATTTGTGCCACTTGGATGTCACTGCACCTGCTCCCTCACACATCAAATGAACGTCTCTTCTTGAGAAACTTTGACAATATTTAAGAATTTTATAACATTTTGTGATAGTTTCAGTTTTGAAGATTGAATTGCAGTCTTAGAAAATAAGCAAAATGAATATCATTCTCAAGTGAAAAAGGAATCCTTTTGTACAGAGTTTAACATAAAATCAATGAATTTTAAACAGATTTAGTAGATTTTTACATTTGCATTTTTCGAACTTTATAAATTCATAGGTGAGGATAGATTAAGAAAGAGAAAGTATTTTTTCTCTAATAAAATTTATGTGACATTTTAAAATATTGTGAATTTGTTGTTTAAAAAAAACTCTTGGGAATTCCCAAGACTTCACACTCAATATACTCAGTAGGTCAAAGTCAAGAGAAAACTAAAAATGGTTGGTATCAAAACCATTTTATCTGAGCCTTAAGTTACTCTTCTATTATCTGTTGAATGTACTTTTATTTTTACTTATATTTTGGGGGATTGAGACAGGGTCTTATCATATAGTCCAGGTTGGCCTTGAACTCACTGATTGGTCCAATGGCCTTGAACTTGTGAAAACCTTATGACTCAGAGTAGTGCTGGAATATCTGGTGTGTATCACCATGCCTGGCTTTTTGAATGCATTTTAAAATATCATATTATATTGAATAAAAATCAGAATAAATTTTATTGTATACGAAATCACGTTTTAAAAGTTCAACAAATACATGAGTGTAAACCAGGAAACCACTCACTACCTAAGACATATTTTCCAGTTTAGAGAGCAAAAAAATTATAGAATCTATATAATTCTGAGATAAATTAAAGCAATATATAGAAAGTTGTATTGAGTCTTAACACAAGTATGGGCCAAATACTTGAAGAAAGAAAATTTTCACATTTTTTGCTAAACTTTTAATATGTTTTATTTTACTATCAAAGTAAGTTTCATTTTATATTAAAAAGTGCATAGATATTACAATTATAACAGCAGTTTAATAATATGTTCTTCTATGCTCTCTAATTTTATTGCTTTGTTTATATATATAACTATTGGAGAAAATGTTACCCAGAAAATATTATTTTAACCTTTATATGCCTGATCAAAGTGTAGAAGTCTGAGAGTAGGACTTATCTAGGGCTCTCTTAAGGATGTTGTACAGCTTCTCCATTTCCCCGACTGTCCCAGGCACAGAAAGTTTGGAAGAGAACTTTTGGAAGTGTAGGTGAGCCACTGACCTGGTCAGCTTCTCGTGAAACATTCTCTCATGAAAATGCTGGCCTGTAGCGTAGACCTAACTGCTTTGGATTTCTGCAGTTGTTTTGTAACTGCAAATTTTGTAGTTCTGGAAAAGTTTAGATTCATTTCTCTTCTCATTGATTCTATGACTGGGAGAAACCCATGAAATAGGTAATGCTATCTCATATTTTTATTCAAAGGAAATGAATATATAGTTTTGGCCCAAAGAAGTACAGATCTGGCAAAGAAATAAATATTTTTGACTTTTCATTTAATTATTTCTTTCATTTAAAATTTAAAACTGAAAATCAGATTCTACTATTTACTGCATGTAAGCAAATACTTTTAGTTCCTATTTTTCCTAAAATTATTTATCTACTAAATCCCCTTTTTTGTTGTTGTTATAATGGAGATCAAACTCATGACCTTGTGCTGGTGAGGCAGGTGACTCCCTTAACATTTTAATTTGATATATTTTAAAGTCTTTTACTCTCTCCAAAACAAAGTTATGTGCTGTCCACAGTTCCAAACTCTGGCTTTTCTTTACTTGCTAGTAATTACTTTCCTTCGTATTTAGTATGTACAGATATTATGACATCTATCTGCTGCCTCATTTTTATTGTAGCTGCTTTAATTATTCAATTTTTTTCTTCTATTCTTAAATGCATTTTTTTTATAATGAGGTTGTGCTTATAGGAACTTTAGATAGAATAGGTCACAGAATTTAAAGTGTTTTCATATTTATTATTTTCTGTCCAGAATTTATTTTACTTTATCATTCTCTAGGATATGGTGTTATCTACCAGAAATAAGTTTTTGGAACATAGATTATTCATTCAAACTGAACTGTTTAACCTTCAATCAAAATGAAAACGTGGCAATGTGCATATATGTCAGGGAAGGCAAGTTTTCTCTCTCTCTGCACCTATCAGAAACTTTTGACTGGCACATGTTGTTGACCATTGTTCACACTTCATCAGTGTGTTCTTGGATTCTTACATCACTTCCTTGCATTTTTAAGTTACATTCAGTATTTGATTTTTAAACGCATTCACATACTGAGCAATTAGAATTCCCACTTATAAATTATCTTTTTTTGGGCAGGAGATTTAGCTTAGTGGTTCCGGTGTCTGCCTGGAAAGCACAAGGCCCCAAGTTCAATCCCTAGTAACCATATATCACAATGCCAGGCATGGTGGAAACAAAACCCTATTTCAAAAAGAAAAAAAAAATTATCTTTGTTGATTTGTGATACTTTATTTTAAATGGATCTACAATATAGATACAAATTTATTGGTTAAAATGGTGTCAAACCTCAATTTTGTGAACCTTGAAAGGCAAATGAAGTTTTACTGCCACTAAAATTGGTGGTTACAGTACACACAGGATCTGTTTTAAACATCTGACTGAGAAGCAATTCATTCGTTGCAATGAACAGCATTTTAGACAAGGAATAGAAAGTTTTTGATAGGCAATTTATGACATTTTTATACAGGGACTGGTGCAGAAGAATTATTTCAGGTAGTCTAGATTAAAGAGAGAGAGAGAGAGAGAAAAAAAAAAACATTTTCCTTTCCAATACAAAGCTAAATAATGAAAGAAGCTCCCTTTAAATTTTCCTTACTTTTCCAGGATATCTGTCCTAAAGAATAACATAAACTGTCAAGCACTTTCTCCCTAGAAATCCCATCAACATTTCAAATATAACAAGATATGCTTCTCCAAACTTTATGTGCTAATATGACATTTATTGAAGAGAAAAAGTGCATAATTCATAATACACACATAAGCTGTTCTATGTGATGCTACTTAGTATAGCTAAGACCCCCCAACTGGTGGTGGTTTGCCAAACAAGCCTTACTTTCCTCACGTAAAAATGTCCAAAGCTCCCAGTCCTTAAGCCAGTCATTTGATCACATAGGTCTCTGATGTATATAATTAGAGGGTAGATATATTTAATTTTGAAGAATGAAGTAGATTTGAGTCCTCCTGAAGCTAGCAAGAAGCTAATTGTGGCTGGTAGTCTGAAGTGGCAGTATACAACTCTATCTAGATCCTTCAAGTGATTTTAGCACCCTGAGAGAAGAAAGATCTCTCTTGTTTATGTCAACTGAATGTAGTATATATTATAGTTTTCTTTTACTTATTTTTTAATTGACTTTTTTAAATTTGAAATTTCAACTATTTTGAAAGTCTACCATGGGCAAAGATCTCGGGGAAGGATTTAAAGATGTAAGTGACATGAAGTTTGCTTTTAAATGTGTGCCCAGTTGAAAATTTAATGTTAAAAACAATGAAAGTACAAAATATATAGCAAGAGAAGGGTATCATAGAAGCTTCAAATTAACACATGAAAAATTCAAAAAGTAATGAGTGTTTTTTATGGTTGATGTTTGGTAGTCTTAATGTATTCTGGATTACATATTTGTATCTCTCCAAATTGCTGGAATTGCTAATCGCTAAGAGGAAGATATTTAAAAGTGTTTACATTCAAATCAGATCAAGAAGCTACGGCCTTCGTGATGGGATTAGTGCCCTTGTGAGGCATGGTGCACATGCATGTAATTGCAGTGCACAGGAGGCTAAGGCAGGAGAATCACTATGAGTTCTAAACCAGCCTGGGATCCCTAGTGAGCGCAAGGCCAGCCTGAAATGCAGTCAAACTCTGTCCCACAAACAAAGAAACAAACAAACAAACCCAACCAACCAAAGAGAACAGGAAGAGAATGTCTCTCCATGCTGAGAGAGGACAGAAAAGACTATTCCATTTAAGAACAAGAAAAAGTACAGTTCCTGGATACAGTACCCACCACACTTTGATCTTTGACGTTTTAGTCTTTAGACCTATGAGAAGTAACTGGATTTTTCTTTTTTGTCTCTCAGTGTATAGTTGGCTACACCATCCTGTACAGACTAGAATACTACAGCATTTTGATGATTTACGAGAAGAGGTCTATTTATTTTACATGTTAATAAAATTCTAGATTTTTACCTGATATTCAGAGGTTGGGTACTTAACTACATCTTCTACTCTTAAAAGTCACTTAGTGATATTCAGAATTTGGCAAAAGCATAGATTATTTATGCCATTATGTAGTTTATCAATCTATCAATTACTTTGATCTCTTCTGTTTGGTTTTAGTGCAAGGTGAGAGACAGGAAAGTGCTTTCAGTTTTCTGTGTGGGCTACCCAGTGTTGCCAGCACCATTTGCTAGAGAGACTGTCATTTCCCTTGCAGATATTTTGGCTCTTTTATCTCCAGTCAGATTGTTGTAGATGCATGGGTTTGTTTCTGTCTTTTGCTCTATTCCTGTATTCTTTGGGCCTGATTTGGTCTATTCTGTGTCAGTATTGTGATAATTTCAGCATTGCTCTTTTTGCTCAGTATTACTTTGGCCATACATACCAGGTCATTTCTGATTTCCTGTAAAGTTTAGAATTGTTTTGTCTAGTTCTGTAAACTTGTGTGTGTGTGTGTGTGTGTGTGTGTGTGTGTGTGTGTGTGCATGTGTGTGTGTGCTTTAGTAGGAATTTTATTGAATCTGTAGATAGCTTTTTGTATTATACCATTTTCCATGATATTCTGACTCATGAATACAGGGACCTTTACATTTTCTAATGTCTTCTTCACCTTCTTTCTTTAGTATTCTGTAATTTTCATTTCAGGAAATAAAAAGAGAGA
>PVIR01019363.1:0-32089 GCA_004026965.1 Petromus typicus
CTTCAAAATGCCCAGATATTGTGAAATTAAACAGTGCATTTCTAACTAATCCACAGGAAAAAGAAACAATTACAGGACAAATTAGAAGATATTTCAGACTCAACAATAATGATAATGTTACATATTAACTGTTGGGGTTGAAGTTAAAGCAGTATTGAGGGGAAAATGCACAGCATCAAATGATTGTTTCAGAATAAAGTAGTAGTCCAGCCTTTGAGAACTAAGCTTTCCTTTTAAGCATCTAAGAAAAGAAAAGCCAACTAAACCCAAAGTAATTAGAAGGAAGGAAATAATAAAGATATAAATGGAAATCAGTAAAAGAGAAAACAAACAAATATTGAAAGTAAACCAATTGAAACCAAAAGCTCGTTCTTTGAAAACATCAATAAAATGATAAAACTCTGGTTAAATATGTCAAATAAAAAGGTATTTAAACAATAATAAAGAATAATTTTTAAACCAGATAAAATTAACAAATCCTTTTTTTTTTATCTTTATTGGTACATTAAATATACACATCATGATTGCACTCCATAATGGGGATTTGTACCAGTATAAGACACAACTTAATTCTCATTGGCATTTATTCTTTATGGCAGAGCAGTACTCCATTGTGTATATATTCCACATTTTCTACATCCATGCATCTGTTGATGGGCATTAGGCTTTTCATTGATTATTTTTTGAGACTAAGAAGAAAACAGTCTCAAAACTCAAAACCTTATGACATGAATCACCACTGTAACATCTCCGAATTCCAGGTGATGAGACACAGGAGTAAAGTGCCACTGTCACATCCGACAGAGAAGCAGCCATCCAGGAGCTGACTGAGGAAGGACACCCGTGGGGTCCCATCACCTCCAAGTTGCTGTCCTCTTGGCTGCTCTGAGAAGGTGACAGGATGGTCTGTATCTCCCAGACCTTGTTCTGCTGGTTACACTAATAGACAGTGGAAGATTCCTCTTCAGCTCTTGACAGGAATATTATGAATCCAGAACTCTAACATTTGTAAACCCTTTTTCCTTTCTGAAATGAATAAAAAACTGTACCATTATTGTAGAATCCAAACACAAATACTTGCCGTCACTCTCCCAGCTGGGGTTTGTCATCAGCACACAAGCATCCCCTTTCTCATGCCTCGACACTCCTGCTGCCGTGGACGGTGAGGGCAAGCAGAACAGGAGGGCCTGGCCGAGTCGGAATCTGACCCGGGCTGCTCAGTAACTGGGTGAGTTTCGGCAGGTTGTTTTACTCCTATAAGCCCGTTTCTTCCTAAAGTGGACTCAGGTTACTTACCCTGTTAATTATCCAAAGGTTTCACAGCACCCAGGAAGAACATGGTACACTCTTGGGTTTTGTCTGTGCTACAGCTCAGGAAAGCACAGGATTTGAGCTAAGGTGAACTTGGATGCTCTGGAGTGGGACATATATGCATCACTTGCGTGCACTTTCACCAAATAGCATCACATATTTGCAAACAATCCAAACTTTTCTAGCTGGCTCTGAGCCCTAGTTTCTGTCTTTGTCATTCCAATAGACACCCTTCTCAAAGGAGTAGTTAAGTACAAACACCTGGAGATATAATACAAACCATGACAATGGTTTTCTTCCATTCGCCTCAAAACACTTTCTATGAATTGACTCAATGGAAGGGACATGTAAAACTTAGCTCTCAAGCAAGAAAGGAGCTTTAGCACTTACTTTTTTCTATAAAAACTACATAAATAGTATAAAGCTCATAAAAACAGTAACAAGATGGCTACCAGGAGCCAGGGGATGAAAGAACTAGAGAAATGCTGATCGAAGCTCACAAACTTTCAGTTAAAATGTGATATAATTATATATATATATATATATATATATATATATATATATATATATTCAGTTATGATATGAATAAGTTCTAGAGATCTAATGACTGCTTACTAATATGCAGCTAAAGTGTGTGATGAGTGTAGCTGTGAGCATCCTCATCCCTCCACACACAACATCTGTGGAAGAAAGTGTATGCTAATTACCTGATTGTGGAAATCATTTCAGTGTGTACCTATATCAAAATATCACATCATTTTACACTCATAGATAATTTTATCAATTTAACTCAATAAAGCTGGCAATCATTAATTTAAAATTACATATTGTGGCCGCAGTAAATAAATATGGCAAATGTAAAGGGATCTAAGTGCCAAAATAGAAATGCATTTTCTGCTTTATATTTTTGCCCTTGTTACATGCCCAGATGGCCTCACCTCCTGGCTCAGAGTGGTTAACATGGCTTGGCCTTCTGAGCATCTGGAACTGCAGTCCAGGGCCGTTACCCAGGCTATGTTTGCACTAATTCTTCTCAGTTATAATGCTTTTTCTCTCTCTCCCAGCACTTTAAAAGCAGAGCCTCTAAGTTTTTCTTCTGCACCACTTCCGGTGTCAGTTTTCTGGGGAGAGTCTGGTTTCAGTTGTGTGAAAGATGAATAAACCCCAGCAGCTCTTCCCAACACGGAGCTGTCTGCTCCCACAACCTCTCCCTGTTTAGTTGGTGAAGTGATTTCCCTAGGGGATTTTTTGGGGGGCCTCTCTTTCAAAACTATCTCTCTCTTCCTTTTCATTTGACAGATAAAAAATATTTTCAACCACTGAGGCCCCGTATTTCTCAGCACGACTGTTTTCATACCTAGGAAAGACAATTTCTCACCTTTCCTAAGCCACTTAACTCTTTCTTTTGGATTTCTTTATGATTTGAAAATTTTTACCTTGATTGAAGCTTTTCATATATGGAAGGGCCATATTTCCCTTCCTAGTGTGTATGTCAGATAATCGAGTTGATTTGGTACATTTAGACCCTACTTGAATTTGTCTATATTAACACATTTTCAAGTGCAACCAAAAAAATTAATAAAACACCAGTTTGTTCTCACTACACAAAAACAAAGCTACTTCAATGGTGACTCTGTACTGAGTGTCCTTTTGAAATAGAGATATAAGTATTATGCTCAGGTTTTAGAAGATTATGTACTTTTAGAAGCATTTAAAAACAAAAACAAAAAACTATAGCTGAGAACCAGTGGAAATGCCTTGGCTGTAACTTTAGGAGCCCAAAAGAGTTTTTTTTCTGGTTTGGCCATAGCTGCCATAGTCCTGGATTTCAAACTTTGACCTTTGATTCTTCATGGAGAGATGTCCAGTTCATGCTGGCCACTTGCTGTGGCCAGGATGAAAGATAATCCTGCAAGAGAGTAGTAACTATGCAGATGAACTCCATGCTTTGAAAAGGGAAGCAACCACACTGGAGAGGCCATTCTCCCCCAACAGAGCAAAGTGGGACAGTAATACAAATAGTGGACTACTTATGATGCTACTCTCACCAGGGAAATCAAGAGGCATAGTGAGTCTTTCATAAATATACTACTCAGGAAAATACAGGGTGGTACAAGACCTCAGCCTCATTAGTGAGACTGTTGTTCCAAACTGTCCTCTAGAGTCAGTTCAATATGCAACTCCCTCCCAAACTGAAAGGCACACTGATTGGTTCCCAGTCTTTTTCCATCTCCAGACTCTCAGACTTTCAACTTCTGGTTGCCTTTGAATGGGATGGTATTCTGGTTTGCAGCTACAGATATTTGGCATAAACTACAAAACTGCAGATGAGAGCTGAGGATTTAGCTCAGTGGTTCTGGCACCTGTCTTGCAAGCACAAGGGCTTGGGTTCATCCTCCACTAGCTACATACAATACTGGGAGTGGAGACTCACAGCCAGCAACAACCAGTACCACACACCACAGTGCTGGGCGTGGTGGCTCATGCCTGTAATCCCAGCACTCTGAAGGCAGAGGCAGGAGGATTGTTGTGATGCTAGTTTGAGGCTGAGCTCACATCCAGCCTAAACTACAAAGTGAGACTCTGTCTCAAAAAAGCAAAAACAAAAAACTTCAGATAAGCCCACACATTTATGGCCCAATTGCTGGACAAAGTCTTTTCTCTGTTCAAACACCTGGATGTAGAGGAGGGACAGAATAAAAAGGGTAATATGGTAGCCGTTGCAATTGGCAATGCTTTAATCTTATCAAAATTTTCTAAGAAAAACCCAGGGAGATTTCATGTTCCTGTTACAAGTGCAAGAGGACTGGACACTGGGCACGAGATTACACCGACCACTGCCTGGGCCCCATGTAAGGTGGGTAATGCGCATGTTTTGTGGCACTAAAATTTGACTGTCCTCGCTTTCAGAGTGGGCAGGGCCAGACAAATCTCATTTCCTGTCTTGACAATTGAAGCAGGTAGGGGAACCTGCAGTGCCCCTGTCCGCAGACATGGCCCTCCCCTCTGAGGAACCCTGGGTGACCCTGGATGTCATGGATGAAGCAATTCAATTACATTTCCTTTTCATTTCCTTCTCTGGAAACCCCTTCTCTGAGTCTATAGCCATTATTGGAGTAGCAGGGACCCCTAATTAGAAATTATTTTACTAAATAAAGCATGTCCTTTCCCCAGCTCTGGTGCTACATGCCAGTGCAACAATTTGGAACTAAAGAGGTTTACTGACTAATAAGAAATCATTTATGCAGTGTACATAGAAGATTCTACAGCTCCTACAGGTATCCTTCTTCCCAAGCAGGTCGCAGTCATGCAGTGAGGGCACCACAGAGTTGTGTCTGAAGTCTCCTTAAGAAATCAAAAGGCTCACAGAGAGACAAGAAGTACAGCCTTATAGCTCCTCAAGGCCCTTGTTTTATAGTTTCTGAGGAATCACTCTGGTCCTTCCTTGAGGGACATAGAGACAAACTACAAAAGTCCTACATGAGAAATGGTCTTTAGCCCTCCAGAAAGGTAAAAAAGAGCCAAGAAGACCCTAAAGCGAGTTCTGGCAAAACTCTGCGAAGCAGTGTCTGAGTCCTGGCTCTGACTGCTTCTAATAGTGCACATAAGGATTCATGACATCCCCACATTGGGCTAAGCTTGAGCCATTTGAGATATTACATAGGAGGCCATTTCTATCTTGTGATTGTGGACTCAGAGACCATGGGGCTTTTTCAATATTTCATTAATCTAGGCCGAGCACAATGAATAACCCAATGGGAACTGAGTTCTACCTGCTCTGGCCCAAGAGGACCACCTACCATCTGTCCTGAGACCAGGGCAGATGCTTATATAATGCTTATAAAAATTTTGAGGGTGGGGACACCCCCTGGCCAATGAAAGCAAAATGGCAAGGGCCTTTCTCATTGATCTTTGCCATACCCACTGCAGTAGAGGTGGCAGAGATAGACGATTGGGTCCATTTTCTAGAACAAAGCCACTCCTGTCTGAACTGTCTGAAAAACATTATCCACCCAAAAGAAGTTTCCCTGAGAGCCTAAGGAAGACTTGAAGTTTCTCTCCAAGAAGCAAGATTTCAGTAGTGCTACAGATAAGTAAACAGGATCTGCTAAGGCCACGGCCTTCAAGAGTCTTGATAATTTATATGACATTCCTCTCTGACATACATTCTTCTCCACAGCAAGTATGGAAGTCTGACCTGCTCCTCCTACTTGGGCTAGCACAAAAGTTTCTTTCTCACATCAAATAGGCAGTTCAGAAGTCACTGTTTTCTCATTGTCTTCTGACAGGTTTTGCTTTCTTCAACCCAGTCAACACCTCCAGGTCATTGGGGATCACATTAGCTCCCGTAAGTAGGGTCTAGAGCCCCTTCCAGCCTGAAGAAGGTGAGGAAGACAGAGACCTCAACTCCTTCAGCCACTCGTACAGAATATGGAGAACTGTGTTTTTCAAGGGGAGATGAGGCAGGAAGGTAAGGCTTGGTGAACCTGGTCGGGAAGGAAGTGTGACCAGAATCCAGGACACACGTGCTGAAAATTCTCAGACCTGGTATGTAGACTCCTCGGGAGAACCTGTGCGATATAAATGGGATAAAGGAACACAGACGCCATGAAGAGCTCGCTCTGTGGCTCTCTTCACAGTACCCCAACCGTGCACCCCCCGGGGTGTCCTCTTTGATTTTTTCCTTCTTTTATTCTGTCCAGGCTCCATCTGCAGGGCCAGTCCCCCCTTACCCTTTTTTTTTCAAGGAATAATTTCTTGCCATTCTTGCTTGTCTTGTTTACTTCCTTGAGATGAGAAGAACCTGGACACCGAGAGGCAAGTGTCCCCAGACTCGGCAGCAGTGATGTGTAAAGCGCCTTCCACGCTGCCTTGACTTCAGCAGATCTTCAGCAAAAGGTGGCTGCTATTACACTACAGGCTGGTTTTTCTACAAACAGAATCACATCCAAACATCCCTGACTTAGTGGTTGGAATAATGGTTTGCTCTTTTGACTTATTTTTTCCATCACTCCTGTCATTTCTCATTCATGGATAAAAATTATTTGTTAGGAATATTTAAGCACTTAGGCACAGCAAACATTTTTGTGAAAAGATACTGCCATGGTTGCAAGTCTTGTTTAATTTTTGACAATAGATAGAAGTCACTTAAAAGACTTCTCCTCCAATCTTCAGTTGAAATCTACCGCTCAGAAATGTGCTCGGGCTAACTGTTGGCCCAGAGGTGAAGTCAGAATGACAAGGCAGTGTCACCTCTTTGAGAAGTCGCGTCTCCAAAGTGGACGCAGGATTTTCCAAAAGCTGGATAGCTGAAATCTCTGCAGTCCTCACTGCCAGCTCTTCCCCACCTTTGTTTGGGGTCACAGGTCCGCAGGCATTCCGAGCCAGGGGCTGTCTCCATGGAAACTCAGGGCCACGCCCATGAGCCCGCAGTCCCGCCCCTGGTCATTCTTTGTGGCCAGAGTGACCGCTCCTGAGGTTGTTTATTTCACCTCTCTGATAAGCATGAGGGAAATGAGTGATTTCACGAAGAAATGAAAAGTAAGTAGAAAAAGCTTCAGGTAAACACTGTCAAGAGGAAAGGATTAGTAAATATTAACAGTGTGTCTTGCCCGAAGGTGATAGGATTTAAGAAATAAATATTTACGGGGAAGAAGTGGATTTTCTCCTTCCACAGAGCGGCCTGGGCTGAGGCGAGCCCTGGCGCAGACTCCGCCCTGGCCCCTCGATATCCTGGCCCTGGGCCTTTCAGGACTGAGGACGGTGCATTCTGTGCTTTATTGTAAACAGTGATAAAAGGGAACTCAATTCATCTTTGAAAAACATTCTTTTTATGTAAATATTCATCTTACATTTCTATTTTTATTAAGAGTCGGAGTCAACAATTTTTTTTGTTGTTGTTAAAAAAGGAAAACATCTCCAGTTAAAAGTTCAGAGTCAGGGGAGAAAATATGCCGTAGTTTTCGGAAATTCTGCCATGGGAGTGACTTTTGGCGAAGTTACTTGAAGCCGTTTGGGGAGAGACGCCTGGGATGTTCACAGCGTCGGGCCTTGTGTTTGACTGAGAAAGCAGCAGCAGCTCGCCAGCCGCACGCCCGCTTCATGCTCGATCTGTGTCTTCACTTGGGGAAAAATTGTACAAGCTGGTTGGCAGGGGCAAGTGTGATATTTCAGGGAACTTTCTCATTTTAAACGTCTTCAACTTTTACTTTTCATGCATGGAGATTTTGGTGGGTTTCTGTCATTAAAACCCGAGTAATAGTAACAGAGTGAAAGAGGCCGCCCTGCAGCAGCTGTTCGTGGTGTCACGCTTGCGGCCTCGGGGTTCTCAGCGTGGGCCCCAAGCCAGCAGCAGGTCAAGTGCAGAGCAGAGGACACCACGGAGCTGACTTTCCAGATCATCCGAAAGGGCCTCGCGTACCTCAGGTTGCTTAGCAGCTTCTGCTTGGTCCTTGCCAGTTATTTTTTTCATAGTATTGTCCTCATACTAGGGCTATTTTTTATTTCTACACTAGGAAAACCATTCTGTATTATGGCCATATTCTCGGTATGTCTATTGAAAATTTTAATCGAACCACTTACTATATACATAGATTATGTAATTATATGTTTAATTAAATTTTTGAGTTTTAATTAAATGATTATATGGTAAATATATTAAAATCAGTTAATTAAAATTTTATACACAATGTTTTCTGAAGTCTATTTTGTGCTCTAATTTCATATCTTTGAGATTTATTTTTAATTTCTTTGTGTCTCCACTTCCTCCTCAAAGGGGCTCTCTTTTTTGGGAGTTAGTAAATCCAGGTAAGCCCCAGAAAGCTTCTTTTTCTACACAGTCAATTTGGCCTTTCTTTTTTGGATTAGATCTTTCGTCCTTGAGACGTGTTCTAACTTTCTGTGCTTCTGCAAATGGCACTGAGGTTGTTTGGACTATGTGTCCTGTCCTTCGTGGGCATCTGCTCTGATGGGGAATGAACTGGCCAGTAGCTGGGGAGTGAGCTTCTCCACTGATGGATGGTGGGAGCAACTTTCCATGGGCTCATTCGCCCTGCGAGATTGCTTTGCACAAGTAGACACAAGTCCTCTGTGTGGTTAGCAAGCATCGTCGCTCAGTCCACGACTGACTTTTCATTTTCTTATCAGTGTCTTATAAACAGTAAGACTTCCCACTTTTGATAAAATTTTATTTATAAATCTATTCTTAGATACTTTCAGTGCATATCTAAAAGAATCTTGGAGATTTTTCACAAAGATTTCCTATACATTTTCATCTGAAAGTATTTTAAGCGTAGCTTTTATATCCAATTGTGTGATCCACTTCAACATGATGGTTTATGTGCAGTGTGTGGGTTGAGACCCATGATAACTTGTGCAGGTATATTTCACTGTCCCAGTGCCATTTGTTGGAAAGATGAACTTTTAGCCACAGAATTTCCTTTGCCCCTTTGCAGAAAATCATGTGTCCATGTGTGCTTGCATTTCTTTCTGTGCTCTGTTCTTTCCTGTTGAACTATGTTTCTTTCTTTATGCCGATACTGCACTGCTTTGATTACAATGACTTGAGGCAGGTGCTATAACTTCAACAAATTGATTCACATTTGTCTCTGTCTCTGTCTTTGTATCTCTCTCCCTCTGTCACTACCACTAATGAAATAATGGAGCAGTGAATTTATCTGTAAAATATTCTGTTCTGCAAAGGGTATTTCTTTTCCCAGTTGTGTAGATAATCAGGATTACAATGACTTTGTTATTATCCTATTTCTAGTATTCATCTGTTGACTATGTTTCTTATCTTCTATGCTATAAAAGCATTTGAATGATTAGTTAATTAAATCACTCTGTGCCGGCTCCCTCGAGGGTCTTCTTGAGTTTCCAACTTTGAGCACCTCGCTTCTCCTTTGTTTTAGGCTGACTCGGAGGCACAGCACAAGATCCTCGACTGTGAGAACCCGTTTCCTCCCTCCATTTCCCCCGCCCTGATGGTGGGATGTTAGCAGTGGTTGCGGAAGGAACCTATTCTCAGATACTCTCTCTAGAGAGCTCGGTAGACCTAATTTTGTATCTTATTGTGATATTTTTGTCACTAGACCCTACTATGCAATTTTGTAAATCTAGACCTTGACTTTTAAGATATTCTCTAAAATCTAGTTTGCATATTATTTTCTCTTAAACTTTTTTTATCATATTATTTTCTATATATTGAAATCTTTCATATGTCTGAAATTGAGTTTGGCATCATGTGTGTAATGAAATATTAAACTTTAACTTTATCCTCAATGAATATTGAGTAGGAATAGCCACCATATGCCAAATGATTCATCCTTATCCTCTGAGTTATGATATAAAGTCAGTATGTTTAAGAGCAAATACACTAATATGTGTATCAGAGACTTGATAATTCAATTTTTTTCATTCTTTTAATTATTCACAAAGGCACACATAATTACATATATATGAGATTTTTGAAATTGTAATATCTTTTAATTAGAGGAATCAGGGGTCAGGGCTTTAGCTCAGTGGTTCCAGTGCCTGCTTTTTAAGTGTAAGGTCCTGAGTTTCATCCGAAGTACCAAAACAAAACAAAATAAAACAAAAACAACAAAAAAGAAATATAATTATAGGAACCAACTTTTTTTTAAATTCAGATCTTTATCAGTACATTATATATACACATCAAGATCACATTCAACATTGAGAATTTGTACCACTATGTGACATAACTTAATTCTTATTTTTTCCATTCCCCTACACACCCTACAATCCCCACCCCCTATATACATAAGCTGTGTTTCCTTTTTTATTACTATCACATTCTTTCCCCCTCGTTATTTACCCCTACACCCTATTTCCTTTTAAATATTTTCTATTTCACAATGTCTACTATATATACTAGATATACTAGAACTCATTTATACATTCATTTTCTCATACCAGAGAAAAGATACAATATTTACACATCTGTGACTTATTTATTTCACTTATGAGGATGTCCTGAAAGTACATCCATTTGCGTATGAATGACTCAATCTTATCATTTCTTTTTTTCTTGAGGGGTCTCTCTTTGTAGTTCAGGCTGGCCCTGAGTTCAGTCTCAAACTCACATCACAGCAATCCTCCTGCCTCTGCCTCCCGAGTGCTGGGATTACAGGTGTGAGCCACCATGCCCGGCACTCTGGTATGTGGTATGGATTGCTGCTGGGGTGAGTCTCCAGGCTTAGTACTGTATGTGGTTGCTGAGGATAGAACCTGGGTCCTTTCACTTGCAAGATGGGCGCCAGAACTACTGAGCTAAATCTCCGGCCCAATCTTACCATTTTTAATGGCAGAATAATACTCTATTCTATAGAAGAACCACATCTTTATACAGTCCTCATTTGATGGATATTTGGTTGTTTCCAAGATTTAGCTATCATAAACTGAGCTACTATAAACTTTGGTGCACATATTTTATTTTTTTATTTATTATTTTATTTTAGTTTTTTTTTGAGACAGGTTCTCTCTTTGTGGTTCAGGCTGGCCCTGAGCTCAGCCTCCAACTCACATCACAGCAATCCTCCTGCCTCTGCCTCCCGAGTGCTGGGATTACAGGCATGAGCCACCACGCCTGGCACTGTGGTATGTGGTACTGGTTGCTGCTGGGCATGAGTCTCCACACCCAGTATGGTATGTGGTGACCGGGGATCGAACCTGGGTCCTTGCACTTGCAAGACAGGCGCCGGAACCACTGAGCTAACTCCCCAGCCCAAGGTGCACATATTTTACTGTGATGTGAATCTTTTAATTCTTTTGTGTATATACCTAGCAAAGAAATGGCTAAGTCAAATGTGATCTCTAATCCTAGTTTTTTGAGGAATTTCTACAAGGGTTATACAAGCATCCAAATAATGAAATATCTAGGAATCATTCTAACAAAGGAGGTGAAAGACCTCCACTCTGAAAACTGTAGCACTCTGAAAAAGGAGTTAGAAGAAGATATCAGAAAATGGAAAGACATATCTTGCTCCTGGGTAGGAAGAACCTATATTGTCAAAATGCCTATACTCCCACAACTACAATATAGACTCAATCCAAGCTTGATTGAAATCCCAACAGCATATTTCACAGATCTAAAGAAAAAGATCCAAAAATTCATCTGGACCCACAAAAGACTAAGAATAGCGAAAGCAATTCTTAGCAATAAGGACACTTATTGGGGGTATAATAACCTCCAACTGGGAACTATACTATAAAAACACTGTGATAAAAACTGCATGGTACTGGCAAATTAACAGACCTGAAGATCACTAGAGAAGATTAGAAGATCCAGAAACAACTCCAGATACACTAAGTCACCTCATCTTTTACAAAGGAACCAAAAATTCTCAATTGAGGAAAGAGAGCCTCTTTAATAAATGGTGCTGGAAAAACTGGGCTTTAACTTAGCAAAGACTAAAGTTAGACCTATCTCTTTCACCATGTACCAAGCTAAAATCAAAGTGGATTAGAGACCTAAATATTAAAATAGAAGCACTAAACCTCCTGCAAAAAAGGTTAGGTAAAACCTTTGAAGACATTGGCTTAGGAAAAGACTTCTTGAACAAAACCTCTCTAGCATGAAAATTGGCAGAAGAAATCAACAAATTAAAAAGCTTCTGCACAACAAAGGAAACCACCAACAGAGTGAAAACACAACCAACAATATGGGAAAGAATCTTTACCAGCTGTTTCTCAGACAAAGCGCTACTATCCAGAATATATAGGGAGCTTTAAAAAAATCAGCCCTCACAAATTTAAAGACCCAATTTCAAAAATAGGCATCTGAAATGAGCAGACACTTTTCAGAGGAAGAAGTAAGAGCAGCTAAGAAGCATATGAAGAAATGCTCAACATCACTGGTCATTCGAGAGAAGCAGATGAAAACAACACTGAAATTGCATCTCACTCCACAAAGAATGACTGCTGTCTCAGAATTGGCCAATAACAAATGTTGGTGAGGCTGCGGAGAAGAAGGACCCCTTCTTCACTGTTGCTGGGAGTGTAGATTCTTATAACCCTTAGGAATCAACTCTTGAAGTACATTGAGTTTCTGTTCAAAGTTGTCTGTTGGAGATATTTCTGCCTTTGGAATAGGCTCTAAATTGCATTGGTTACTGCTTTTGCTGAATCCCATAGTTTGTATGTTGTATCTCCATTTTCAATTGTTTCAAGAAGTTTCAAATTTTTCTTCTTGCTGGGCTCCATGGATCCCACCTGTCATCCCAGCCCTTGGGAGGCAGAGTCAGGAGGATTGCTGAGTTCGAGGCTGAGTTCTGGACCAGCCTGAACTACAAAGTGAGACCTTATCTCAAAAAAAAAATTTTTTTTCTTCTTAATTTCTCCCTCACCAGGTGGTTCAAAATTAGTTGTTTAATTTTTATGTGTTTTGTATAGTTTCAATTTTTTTCTTGTTATTAGTTTCTGGTTTTATTGCATGAAAGTCAGGAAGATATGCAATGTGATTTCAATTTTTCAAAATTTGTTGAAGCCTGTTTTGTGGTCCATCATGTGATTTATCCTGAATATGTTCCATGTGTTGGGGAGAGAAACATGTAAGAATGGCTAATAGGGTGTTTGTCTATAATACACAAATCCATTGTTTCAGTCTCCAGCACTGCACGAGACTATTGCTGTTACTAATCACCTGTGTTTGCTTTTCATTGTTATTCATACTTTGAATATTTGATGCCACATTTTATATCATTTTCTATTGCCTATTTATTAATGTATTGATGTAGTCAACATTTTTAATTCTTTTGTTTTTATTCCATACTAAAGTTCATTCAGCAAGTTCACAGTATTAGGTCATTCTAAATTTCTGTATAATTACTCTTAACCAACCAGCTTTATATACTTCTATTTTCTACCTATGCAATGACAACTTTTTTTTTTTTTTTTTTTTTTTAGCTGGAAGCCTTCCTTATATACTGGTCCACTGGTGATAAATTTCCTGGTTTTATTTGTCTAGGAATTTCTTTAGACTGCCTTTTCTGGATAGTATCTTGGTTAGCAAGTTCCTGCTTCTTCCTTCTGCCCTGTGAAAGTCTCTTCCCACTCCCTCCAGGCCTGTAAAATTTCTGCTGAGCGGTCTGTTGTCGGTGAGCTGGTGCACCCTTACTTATGTGCTCCTTTTCTCTTGTTGCCTTGGAAATCGTCTCTTTACCTCTCTTGAGGGTTTGATTACAATATGTGTTGCAGTAGACGTTTGTCTAGGTTATTGGCAACTTTTGTCCTGGATATTTGTGTTCTGTTTGAAGTTTCAGAATTTTTCTATTATCTTTGAAGATATCATGGCTATTCTCAGATTGCTCTTGAATATCAGTTACTTGAATATTTGTTCTATTGATTATTGTCCCAAAGTTTCTGTAAGCCTGATCCCTTGCTCTTTATTTTCTTTTATTTTTTTTCTCTGAATTTGTATTTCAAGTAAACTGTCTTTGAGCTCATTATTCTTTCTCCTGTTTGATCCATGTTGCTATTGAGGCCTCAGGCATGCTTTTTGATTAGAGATTTCTGGTTTTATTTCTAGTAATTCAATGTCTCTGACCCGGTCCTGACTTGTTCCTTTCTGTCTCTTGAATTTTATGGAATTTCCTTAAAGCAGTTAATCTCAGGAGTGTGGGAGGCAGGAGGATTTCAAGTTCAATCCTGGGCAATTCACTGACTTAGCAGGAATTTGTCTCAAAATGTAAAATAGAGAAGGGCTGGAGAATGCAGCTGTGAAGGCTGAGTTCAGTCCTCAGTGGTGTGCATATGCGCACACACAGACACACAGACACATAGACACACAGACGAGAGTGTGTCCAAGAGTTTGCACATATAAGTTTCTATATGTAATTTCTGGTGAGTCATTTCATTAGTTTGATATGTTCTCGGATTTCTGAAAGTTTTCTCTGCTTGTTGGCGTATAAGATCATCTGTACATTAAAGCATCATTCAGGTGTTTTTTCCAGCCTTCGCAATCTGGCTTTCTTTGTGACTATTCTTCCAGAAGCAGGTTTTACGCTCATTTTTTTTTCCTCCATGCCTGTGGTCACTTCTGCTATTTCATCACTAGATGGCAGTCTAACTCCTGGTGTGTCCTACTTGGTGTGTGGTCACTATTTCAGTAGCAGAGGGTGGCCCAATCTGGAAATTATCCAAATCCGTGGGTGATGTGAATGTCTGTAATGAGCTGAAAGAGCGCCTAACAAGGGTAGCCATTCCCACAGCCCGGGCCTGGGGGCGAGGTGGGCTCGGTTGCCTCGTTCTCTGTCTCGGGCCTGCGGTCAAGCGTCGCGGGAGTCTTTGCCACTCTGCTTCTCACTGTGGAGGACTAGGCCTTAGGTTCTCACGCAGTGACCTTTTGACGACCTTCTTTGTCTTCTCATTATGGCTTCCCCCCTATTGTCGGCATAAGTCCGATATAATGTCCGGGGTGGAGGAAGGAAACAGAGGCACTCAGGGATGAGTTCCAGCAGGGAGAACAGCCTCAAAGGACTGAACCCCCCTGAGCTGTCTTCCAATAGCCCTTTCATTAAGGATCAATACAAATTAACAAAGTCTGGGGAACATCCAGATGATAAGGAGGCTCAGGAGTTCTACATAATGAACTCGACAGAAGTTCTACTTAAGCAGTTAACCTGGGAAATTGCCAAATGACTACACCTTTTCTTACGCCCTATGTTTAGAGATGGGGCTTTTGGAAGGTGATTGGGTCACTGCATTCCAAGGTGGATCAATTCATTGATGAGGAGTTCTCAGCTGAGTGTGTTGTAGGACAGGAGGGCATGGCTGGAGGAGGTTGATCAACGTAGGGGGCATGACCCCACAAGAGTGTGCTTGCTTTTAATGGATCAGTGTGGGGCTGACCTAGAAGGTATGATCCGGGAATGATCCTGGATGACCTCTCAGGAAGGATCATTCCTGACCTCTCTTGTCCTTCCTCTTCGTTTCCTAGTCACCACCCTCACTACCTCTCTTCACCGTGTCCCTTTATAATCCCTTTTTTGCCTCAGAGCTGGCTGACCATGAACTGGGCCTGCTGAAACCATGAACCAAATAAATGTCCCCTCCTTTATATCCTGTGTGTCAGGCGATTTGTCCTTGTGACAGGAAAGCTACACATTCCCCCAGTTACTGTCTCTGTTGTGTTGTCCACGGCTAAGGGAGAGAAGAAGTCCTGTGACCACGAATACCCCAGTGCTGGGTCACAGCCAGAGCCTCAGGATTCTGAGGTCAACAAAGCCCAGGAATTAGACTAATGTCCACACTTCCATGCCTTTCCTGCTGCTGTGATATTCTTATGATTCAAGATCGCTGCAACTAAACATGAATGATCTTTCCTGGAGAAGATGTCTGTCCAGTTGGGTCTCCTGCACTCCACTTGTCACTTGGGTGAGTTCAGAAGCTCTTCTCACCTGGCCTGGCCTGGAGATAGGGGCCTTTGAAATGCATCCAGTGATGCACTGTCCAGATACTCGGGCCCAGGCAAAGCCTGCACTTACTTCTCCTTCACATTCCCCTCCACAGTGGGAGTGGAGTCCTGCTCCACTCTGCGATGCCTGTGGTCGAGGGAGCTGTGTGCAAGCAGCCACTTGGATGCCAAGCCTGATGCCAAGTTGGGTCCTACTCAAGTCTCACTGCTGCCATGACCCATGCAGCTTCTGGTGTGCCCCCTAAGCTCACCATGTGGCTGCTAGTGATGCCCAAGCATAAGGCCGTCATACTGGCAGGCCGTTTCAGGGCAGACCCACAGGCTCAGGTTGTGAGCTCTGTGCTGAGTGCAGGAATTTTTGGTCCTGGCTGTTGCCAGGCTTCATCACCGTAGTCAGCTTCAAGGCCAAGTCTTACCCCTTCTCTTCTGCTCTCCTCCCTGGTGGCGAAGTCCTGATCTTCAGTGTTACCTGAGGCTGGAGAGGGGAGGTGGAGGCAATCCTTTGGTCAGCTGGTGGGCCCCAGAATCCAGAAGAGCTCAGTGGGGTTTTTAGTGTCACGGGCTGAGAACTTTCCTTCCTACCCTCCTTCCCCTTCAGTGTATCTTTTGTTATTATTTCAGTCTCTCCTGGTAGTATGGCCCCCTGCCTGCTTTCCTTAGCAGAAGTGTGAAGGGAGTTTGGTGTGTGACTAGTGGTTAAAATTCACATTTCTGTAAGGAGACAGTCACTGGAGGTCTTGCTCAGCTGATATCTTGCTTCATTTCCCTGAAATTGCTGAATTTTTCCTATTTATTCCATGTTGTATTATAAGAGTAATTTTGTAGTTGAAATATTTGAAATTTACTGTTTTCTTCTCTTTTTTGAGACAGAGTCTCACTTTGTAGTTCAGGCTGGCCTGAACTCAGCCTTGAACTCAGAAATCCTCCTGTCTCTGCCTCCCAAGTGCTGGGATTACAGGTGTGAGCCACCTGTATGTGGTACTGATTGCTGGTGGACGTGAGTCACCACCCCCAGCATTGCTGTATGTGGTTACTGGGAATCAAATTCAGGACCTTGCACTTGCCAGGCAGATGCTAGAACCACTGAGCTAAATCCCCAGGCCCCTTTTTTCTTTTCTAAGTACCTTGTCTAAAATTCTATAAATTTAAAAATTTTTAAAAATTTATCCATCTTTTTAAAATTCTCTTTAATGCTGGAATTCTTTTCATATAATCCCTTGTTTCTAGGTATACCAAGGATACAGTCTCAATTCATCAGATACTGATTATTTAATTTATTGTTTTATTACATTTATTTGGCCTAGAGAATGTTGATCAGTAAGGGTGACAGGAGACTTTTCTCCTTTCTCATTTGAATTGAAAGAGTTTTGTTATCTTGACATTTTGTACAGTATTTTCTGTACACTTTGTGTTTTCAAAACTGACATTTATTATATTTAAATTTTCTTTCCTACCCATTTTCAGGTTACTTGGAGTTTGATTTAGAAATTGTCATTTACTCTGCAATGCAATTTCCAAAGTTTCTACATTATATGGTTTACAAAGTCCAGTTTCAACAAAATGCTTTTAGAAGTGCAAGTAAACAAGAAAGGATAGCTCACATGCAATCAAAAACATAAATCACAGCTGCTTTCATGAAAACCCAGATGTGGACCTTCTTAGAGCAAAACTTTAAGTCATCAATTTAACATATGCTCAAAAATTAAATAAAGTCCTCTTTAAAGGACCATAGTGTGCTAATAATATCTAATTGAATACAGAATATCAAAAGGAGAAATATTGTAAAAAAGACAAAGTATTTTCTGAAGCTGACAGGCAGAATAAATGAGAGAAAGTATCATCAAAGTCTATAGAACAGGTTTTGTAAAGAAAAAAATGAAAAAGAAAACGAATTGGCACCTCAGCGATGCAGCGTTGTGACCCTGGAGGGAGGGAAAGCATGAAAACAACGAGCAGCATCTCAGAGACTGTCAGACACCATCAGCCCCACTGAACACACACGCTGGGCCTGGAAGGGTAAGAGAGAACAGGCACTAAAAAATGGTGCAGGGCTGGAGATTTAGCTCAGTGGTTCCGGCGCCTGTCTTGCAAGCGCAAGGACCCGGGTTTGATCCCCGGGTAACCACATACAATACTGAGTGTGGGGACTCACACCCAGCAGCAACCAGTACCACATACCACAGTGCTGGGCGTGGTGGCTCACACCTGTAATCCCAGCACTCGGGAGGCAGAGGCAGGAGGATTGCTGTGATGTGAGTTTGAGGCTGAGCTCAGGGCCAGCCTGAACTACAAAGGGAGACCTTGTCTAAAAAAAAAGGTGCAAAATGCAAAGGGGATAGCAAATTCAAAAGGGTAGGATAACAACCCAAAATATCTACATTTATATATATCAAATTGTTCTGCCAAAAGACAAAATCTTGAGAACAACAAGAAAAAACAGTATCACATGAAAAAAATCAAGAATTTTAACTGCTGATCTATGATCACAAAGCATGGAGACCAGGACACACATGAATAACTTTTTCAGTGTGTCGAACATTGTTCTAAATCCATTATACAGAAAAATCACCCCAGAAAAGTGAAAGTGAAGTTAAGGCAGGTCCAGCTGACCTCGAATAAAGATGGTTTAGCAGACTTGCTCCACCAGAAGTCTTGAAGGGAGTCCTCCAAGCTGAAAGGAATGCACGTTAGTTAGATGGGAATCTGAGCTCACAGAGTGAACACAGCCCTCAGAACAGCGAGTATGGCGGTGCCTCAGTTCACAAACCTAATTCTTTCCATGATGCTGGTTGCAAACTGAACTGAATGAAAACCGAATCAAATTTCCCCATAAAGTTATGGGGCCCACAGTCATGGAACCTGATGATTTCATTTGATTGGGTTCTCATCCAATCTGGTTTGGGACAAGTGTCATGGAAAGAATTAAATTTGTGAACGAAGGCACCACTGTGCGTAGGTAAATGTAAGAGGTGCTGCAAATGTAGTTTCTGTAACTCTTAATCTCTTACCTGGTATAAAAGACAACTGTGTGAGGCAGTTTAATTATAAATCTGTACTGATGAACATATAAGGCACTAAGATTAATTCATATGAAAATAGTGATACTTTTGTTTTAAAACCCATTTATCTGAGATGAATTAATTTGCCTTTATAACCTTTGTAATCTTCTAGTTTACCTTGTTATCTAATTATTTTTGTTTTCTCTGTCCCTTGTAATCTATATACCTGGATTTTCACTTTGTTTCTTAATATGACCTCACCATATTTCTCTTTTAATTGAAAATTTAAGCTCATTTACCTATTCAATGGTAATTCATATGTATGGATTTTTTTTTTCCTGCATGGCTTTTATTTATCCTGCTTGTCTTTTGAAGTTCTCTTTTTTTCCTTGCCTTCTTTGATTTCCATTTCTCCTCCTTTTTATTTTTTCCTTTCTAATTAATCAAGTTCTCTATTGTTTTGGAGCATTATATTCTACAGTCCCATTATTTTATTTGACAGTCTAGAAATTTAAAGTCTAGAAATGGGCAATATATTTATGTTTCCCTTAAATCAGGGATTGGTAAACTTGTTCTATAAAGAGTCAGAAAGTAAATGTTTCAGCTCATTTAAGCCAAGGGTCTTTTAATAGTTACATTACAAAAAATACCTGTGGCACTATCTTATTTTTTCATTGCTGAGACAAAATACCCAACACTCAAAGTTAAAGGAGGACAGGTTTACTTGGCTCACAGTTTTTAGAGGTTTCAGTCCATAGTGGACTGGCTCCAAGGCAGGGTGGTACAACAGAGGGCCTCTGAGGAGAAACCGTTTATGATGGGCACACAGTAACAAAGCAAGCAAATAAGGGATGCGGTACACCTTTTCCTGCTCCTTATATTGTATCCAGACTACTGGGACTAGGATGGTGACAAGCTAAGCAGTGATCCCCACCCTTAATTGTAGCACGCTCAGTCCTAGCACTGCACTGTGAATCAATCACACATTCTAGATTCGGCCATCTCTGAAAATGTCCCACCTATGACCGCATGAGGCTTTGGGGGAAGCATCTAGACACAAGCCACAATATTCTGCTCCTGACCCTCCCAAAGACTTATGCCCATCTCTCTATGGAAAAGGGATTTAGTCCATCTCTAAGAGTTACCAAAGTCTCAGTAATTCATCATTGCTTAAAAGTCCAAATTCAAAGTCTCCTCTGAGATTAAAGTGAACTTTTAGCAGCAAGTCTGTACAAATGTAAAGAAAGTTAAACACTTCCAATTTTAAATGGCATAAGACAGACATTTCCATTCCAAATGGTACAAAGAGGGGGTACAAAGGAATGGGGCATGGCAAGTCCAAAATCCAGCAAACGTAAAGTCCTGTTGTTCCAGGTGGGGCAACTGGGGTAACCTGTGGCCAGTTGTGAACTCCAGAGGGCTGGGGAGGCTCCCCCAACAGCAGGGAGCTGGCAGAGCTCCCACCAGCGGCTCTCTGGGGCCGGCTCTGCTCCCTCCTGGCAGTTTCCCTCAGATGGCCCACATTCCCCGGTCTCTGCACTTCCGGTCTCCGCACTTCCGGTCTCCCCACTTCCGGGGTCTCCACTGTACCTTCGTCTTCACATTCACAGCTCACACACTGTCTTGTCAGGGACGTCCTGCCTGGCCTCCCACGCCTTTTAAAAATTTATTATTTAAAAATTTTTAATTTATTCCTTCCCTGTTAACACTCTCTTCCTTCTCTAGGTACAAAAGCTGGAGGGAAAAAAAACCCCCAAAAACCAAAACCAAAAAAAAAAAAAAAAAAAACCATGGGAAAAAATGTAAACAAGCCGTCTTCTGAAACCTGGGCGGAAGACTTCCTGACCTCATCTACATGCCCAAGCCCTCACGCAGCATTTCACTCATACCGCCTCATTAGAATATCCATGTAATTCATTTCCAGAAATGATTATTTTAGGCACACCTTTTATATTTAAAGAATGTTACTATAAATCATTATTTAATATAATACATACAATAACTCATTTCTTACATTTAAAGAACAGTTTCTCAAAAAGCATAAGAAACAGATTCACTTAGACCTATCCATCTCCCTTGTTTTTTTTTTTTTCTCTTCATAGGTTTCCACTTAAATCTCTGGTTTTCATGACATTTCAATTTGAAAGTCTTTCTCAAACGTTTATTTTTTTCAGTTGAGATATGTGATCTGCTTTCCAAGTTTTGCATATGCACAAATATCTGGCAGATAATTATTTGGTTGTGTAAAGAATTTGGATCATAACATTTTTCTGTTAACCTCTTGTAGTCTTTATAGAGCTTATTTTAATATGGGGGGGATCTCAGAAGCAACACCAAAGGCAGGAAAGATGTGGGTATTTACAGTCTGGATTTAATTTACATCCTGTTTGCACTATCCATGATTTATATGAGTTTGATGTTGGTGTCCTACCTTTTTCCCCTCTAACTAATCTATTATTTTTCTAAAAGTATGAATTTTTTCATGGTCCTAAACGTGTAAAAATAATACCAGAGTAAACTTCAGTTTGCGTCTTATGCCACCTTTCTGTCTGGACTCATCAAGTCATTAGAGTCTGTAGGATTAAGAATTTTTCAGTTCAGAGCATTATTTTTCCATTATATCAATAAATAATTCCCCATCTTCCCTGTGTTTTCTTGCCTGTAGGAAACTCTACGACTTTCACATTCAGTATATATCCTGATTCTATCAACCAACTCTGACATGTCTTTCTCCTGCATTCTCTCTGCGGTAGCTGAAAAATGCCTTCCCACCAGAGCTGTACATATCCTCGTCTGAAACCTGGAACACATTAAGTTGTGGATGCAATTGAGCTAGAAATTTTTTTAATTCAAATCTTTATTAGCACATTAATTATACACACCATGATCACACTCAACGCTGAGAATTTGTACCAGGATATGACATAACTTAATTCTCATTTTTTCCATTTCCCTATTCATCCTATAACCTCCTGCTTCCTATATACATAGGCTGTTTTTTTTTAATTACCATCACATTATTTTTCCCTTTTACTTATCCTTACACCCCATTTTCTTTTAAATATTTTCTATTTCACAATATCTACTATATATACTAGAACTCATCTTCATTTTCTCTTTACATCTTCATTTTCTCATACCAGAGAAAAGATATGGTATTTACACATATGTGACCTATTTATTTCACTTATGAGGATATCCTGAAGGTATATCCATTTGAGTATAAATGACTTAATCTTATCAACGTCACTGGTCATTCGAGAGATGCAGATGAAAACAATACTGAGATTTCACCTCACTCCACAAAGAATGGCTGTTACTTCAGAATTAGCCAGCAACAAATGTTGGAGAGGCTGTGGAGAAAAAGGAACCCTGCTCCACTGTTGGTGGGAGTGTAAACTCATACCACTCCCGTGGAGATCAGTGTGGAGATTCCTCAAAAAACTAGGATTGGAGGTCCCATTTGACTCTGCTATTCCTCTGGTAGGTATCTACACAAAAGAATTAAAAGATTCATATCACAGTGACATATGTGTACCCATGTTTATAGCAGCTCAGTTTGTGATAGCTAAATCTTGGAAACAACCAAAATGTCCACCAAATAGAGACTGGATAAAGAAGATGTGGTTCTTTTATAGAATGGAGTATTACTCTGTCATTAAAAATGAGCTAAGGTTGGGGCTGGAGATTTGGCTCAGTGGTTCCGGCACCTGTCTTGCAAGCGCAAGGATCAGGGTTCAATCCCCAGTTAACCACATACAATAATGGGTGTGGAGACTCACACTCAGCAGTAACCAGTACCACATACCACAGTGCTGGGCGTGGTGGCTCACGCCTGTAATCTCAGCACTTGGGAGGCGGAGGCAGGAGGATTGCTGTGATGTGAGTTTGAGGCTGAGCTCAGGGTCAGCCTGAACTACAAAGGGAGACACTGTCTCAAAAAAAAAAAAAAAAGAGCTAAGGATTTTGAAAAGAGGAAGTTAGCTTATACTACCAGGTAGACCAAGGTCATCAGAGTATCAGACAGGAGAGAAAAATCTGAGCTGCTGGCTGGAAGATGGAGAGAGGGACCCTGAGCTAAGGTGTACAGATGACCTTTGCAGGCTGCAGAGGACAAAAGTATGCGCTCCTACAGCCCCAGGAGGAAGAGGCCCTCAGACCCTGCAACACCACACATACTGAATTTGATTGGCTTTAAGCTACTATTGTTTCTATAATCCATGATAGCAGCAGCAAGAAATCAATGTGTCACATTTTATACTTTTTGATGTGGCTCTAGATATTTCTTGTATGGATCTCCCATGACTCCACCTTGTTTGTCAAAGATGCTAGACTGTCCTTTCTACTCACACAAAAAAATAGTTTTTGTTCTAACTGTAAAAAGTCCATCTATGTGTGTTTGCTTCTCATTTAATGGCTTATGGTTGTTTTATTCATATTGTTGAGAGATTTTTTTACCATTAAGTATTTCTTCCCACCTAACACTCTCTTTGCTGGTCCCTGTTGATGCCGTACTACTTTCCCTGCCACTGTGCTGGGAACCACAGCCATGTCCAGTCTCTACTCCTGGTTCCAGCGTGCAGAAGCATGCAGATTGTCAGAGCGCCAGTGAGACATCCGAGGACACCTCCCTGCTTTGATCCCTGATGCTCCCACGCTCCAGGGAGAGGGGCCCATTCTACCTGTTAGACCTTCCTTGGCTTTTCCAGGCCAGCGTCTCACTGGCTGCTCTTTGCCTTTCTACTTGGGGATCCATCAGCAACTCTGGTTCAATTCTTACTGGGACTTTCTAATGCTGTTTTCCAGGAGCTAACTCAGCCTTCAGATTGTCTTCATGCCTTTCTTTCCTCTAGATTGCACAACCATGTTAATCCAGGCTTCACCTGGACTTGCTGGTGTGGCACCAGCAACTGTGAGAACCATGGGGCAGAATGGATGGACCTAGTACTCAAGAAGAAGCACAGTGCTTTCGTGATACTTTCCCATGATATCTTCCCATAATATTTTTCAATGCTTGTGAGTAACTATTTTCTCATGTACCACTTTTCCCCATTAGTTTTAATTTATGTAAGCACTAATCACAAGTGTTTTCAATGGTGTCATCTTCATTTAGAGTTTACTCTTCATATCAATTAATATAAGAGATTCTTATGGGTAGTTTCTCTGAGAAGGTTCGCAGAGTCTCAGGTATTTTGGAGATCTGGGAATTAATTTTTCTTTTCAGTTGCAGCACCTTGAGTCACTCCTTCTGAAGTTGCTTCATATTTAATACATTGATTGGCCCTTGATTGGTCCAGGGAACAAAAATCTCTCTGTGATTCACTTAATACCCTTGAAGTGTTCTTTTCAGACCAAAAGTTTACAAAATCATATTTCCTTGTAGTCAATTCTTTTTTAAAACCTGATTCATGACGATGTGTCTAATTTTAGTTTTTCTTGTGTTTGGAAATTTTCTCAGTTTACATTTTTCCTAGTGATGAAAAGTTCATTTCCTGTGTACTTTGGAAAACACTCATTTCTAGCTCAAGTTTCTGTGCTTTTTGTGTCATCATGTTTTGGAAAATTTTAATATTTATATTTATTTCTCAGTGGCCAGGATATGGTCCTCACTTTCACCTGTATTTGCCATGGAGTGGCCATTTTAGTGACTTCAGGAATTCGTGTGAGAAGAACCTACAGCATGTTAGGAATAGGTGTAGTCACAGTTACTATTTCACAGTAAGACTCAGCCTGTTCTGTCCTCAGACTCCAAGGCATTATTACCTTTCCATTCTCCAGGGTTCGACAATGGGAAGTTTCGGACCAACTCATTTTACATGCGCAGATTCAGAGAGTGAATGATGTTTCTTGTGACCACCTAATGAATAAAGAAACAAACCAGTTTCAATCCAAGTATTTTTCACTCTAACTTTTATACTATATCCTTCATCCAGCAGCAACTTTTCATAATAATCAGCTCATAGCTGCTCCCAGCAGCAATTGTGTTGGGTCTGTTGAAAATTTCATTTGGTTTCTATTTTATCCTGCATTCCTCTTGTTTCATAGATGCCCTGTCCCATTTTATCTCTTTGAGAATAGATTTTATCCTCTCTCTAAGACCCTTTTGCAGGCAATCTATTTCAGGTTATGTTTATCTTGAGCTCCCACAGATTTGTTCTATGTTAGTATAGACAAAACAGTCATGAAAAAGTTTTTAAATTATCTGGGTTCCCTTTGTCTGTTTACTTTTACTACCTTGGATTTTACCCATGGAGTCCTGTGTTTCTGTGAAAATGGTCTTTATGTCAGTGATGTTTTTCTCATATAAGTTCTATTAAGACAGGACCTGAGATATATCTATGAGATGGTTGCTTGCCTGTTAATTTGACTCTGAGGAAATTGCATCTGTATAACATGACACTTCCCTAAGCACATATTAATATTCTAATATTAATATTCTAATATTTTTAAAAGGGTGAATGACCTTCAAAACAGATTTCTTTCTGTTGCCCTTGAAATCATTGAACCCCATGTGAAGTCAGACCACTTTCCAACATAACAGTCTCCTATGATTTCCAATAGGTTATTTCTATTATTCTTTTAAAAAATTCTATATTGTAAAAGACCCTCTTCAAATAATGAATGTTGACTTGTTTTGGAAACTAGATTATTTTAGATGGTTGTTCTCAAATTGACATGATTCACTTATCTGACATTTCTTCAAAATGGATATAGGCTTATTTTATTAAATTTCCAGCTTGTCTCATAATACCAGGGAAATATCGTATTTGTTCACTTGAACTACTTTGTTTTTGAAGTGTTTAGCTTGGAGCAAAAAAGAAACTAATCAGGGTTGAATGTTCCTGTGCGGTGATTTATATGAAATGAAATTGGTGGCCTTGTCTTTTGCCATGTAGGTGATTATTGCCATGAAAGTAAACTCCAGATATAAAAGTTTAATTTGAGCTTGGGGCATGGCTCAGTAAGGTACTTACCTAGCATGTGTAGGACCCTGGTTTGGATTTCTAGCAACACACACACACACACACACACACACACATACACACAATCACATGCACACACACAATCACCATCATCAACAAAATCAGCTATATAAGGAAACTAGATATGTAAGGACAGAGAAACAGATATCTACTTTTCTCAAATGCAGATTGTGGTTTTTATGGTATCTTTAGTACTTTACTACTGTCATCAAACTATTCTGACTCAAAATAGTTCAAAATGACTTCTTTATAGTTCTCGTTTGTAATTGCTTGGATTTACTTCACTGATGAATGAAGGGATTAAATCGGAGGGATGATTAATTTCCAACAGAGTCATTCTAAAGTTATCAAGCCCTTTCTAATTATGCTTGCACTTTCACACAACATCCCAGTAACCCATTTAAATGAATTTTTAACTAAGTCCAGGTTTTGGTGCTTAGATTTCTCCTTCCCTCTCTCCTTTCTTTCCTCCTCCCTTCCTTCCATTCTTCCTTCTTTTGCTCCTTCCCTCATTCCTCAGATGCATGTCAGCTGGGAAATACAGGCTCACATACTCTCCTGAGCTACAGGAACTGTTACATGCATCAAACGGTTTGCCTAAAAATGCAAGCTGGTTGGGCAGAGGTGAGAGGAACCAGGAGCAGATCAGTCAAAAGAGGTGAAAGAAGCAAAGGCAAAATAGTAAAAGAGCTACAGAAAGCTGAGAGGTGGAGAGACAGTCTCACAATGGGAACAAAGTGATGGGTGGTGTGTGTTAATAATGGCATCCCGGAGAGGCTACTCTCTTCTCAGCCTCGGTGGCGCTTGCCTGTTGAATCGCTGCACTGGGCTCAGCTGATGGTTCTGCAGACCTCAGTGTGCAGCCAGGCAAAGAAATCAAGCATCTGTACATAACTAGGGCACCTTGTACTTGCATAGATGGGTGAAGACAACTAGATGGCTTGGAAAGATATGTGGAGTTGAGGAATTCTTACACGTGGCATTAATGAAGAAGACTTTTTCCAAGAAGTTATTCTAAAGAGGTAAAAGTACCTCCCCATAGCAACAAGACTCCTTATCCAAAATGCCAGATTGTAGAATTTCACTAAACTGTGCCCTTTATTAATGGTGTGGGCTACTGGTCATCACTCTTGGTGGACAAACAGAAATAGGGAAATTAAAATTTGTGAATAGGAAATAAAGGAAAATGGTAGGGAGGAAAAAATATTTCCATGATAAAGTCTTGATGAGATGAAGGACACTGATGTGCTTGAGCTGGGTTAAGTGTTGTCAGTACCTCTGGGGTCTTTGCATAGAACAGGTGTCCACAGAGCTATGTATGTATGTGGATGGGAGAGGACCACCCATGTAAAATAACTCTTGAAATATCCTAAAAATCTGAAAAATACTCCAGTCATCTCAGAAGTTGTTGCTTCTACATATGGACCTACAGTTCACCGTTGGGACAGACCCACGACACCCCTAGAGATGTCAGTAAAGTCATACATCTTGATAAAGTTAGCAAAACTTATAAGGCTCTTTGAGCTTCTTCCCACCTCTCTTGCTTTGAGCTTTCTTTTGTAGGTCATCAGGATTCAGTTTCTGTGTTTGATGTTAGCTATATCCTTATTCCTTTACACTCCAGTCTCTTCCAAAACCCTGTTTCTGTCTGTGCATATGTAGGCTCTTCTGCATTTCTGCATTTGGGATGCTAAGATTGAATGCAAAAGAACTGAGTCTATGAGACAGCCATCAATTAGACATGACTTGCACATGTGTGCATGGGATGAGACAAAGGAAAAATGTCTCCCAGAATGCAGTTTGCTTTAAGAAAGAATCATGGACAGTAGGATTCAGGCTGCCTCCTAGATGGCCCGAGGCCACACATAAAACTCTCAGGACCACAGAACAATATTCTCAGAGAAAATCATTCTCTTACCTGGATTATAAAAACTAAACGCAGTGCCTTTGATGCCTTTGAGAAAAAGAAGGTCAATTCTTTCTGCTTAGTGTTTCAGCTCTTTCTTGGGCTGCTCCCCTCACAGGATTCTGTCCAGGAGGAGCCCTTCACATGTGCCTTGTCTGTAACCAGTGGCAGACAGTCTCCAGTTTTCTGTGAGTCCAAGACTTAACCTTCAGTACAGAATGAGAAAGCCCTGTGTGACTTCGCTCCCGCCTGTCTCCCGCTCACTTTGTCCCTTTCCATGGGCTACATGGACCTGTTTCTTGCCTCGAGAGTGTCCCACTTACTCACGGGCTACAGTCTTGCTGTTTCTTTTGCTTATAATACAGTCTGCAGATTCTCACATGACTAGATCCTTCCCGCCATGTTGGATTTAAAGAGCACCACCTCAAAGAGACTCCCTGGAACCTTCTCAAAAATAGCATTTATATCACCATTTTACCTTCTTCATAGCAATTACCAAATTCTTAAATGTGTTGATGGTTTTCTGTTTTTGCCCAGTAAACTGCAAGCTATGTAAAAGAGAGTCTGTAGTCTATCATGCAACAGCTGTATCTCCCACACTGTGCCCAATGCTTAGCATACATGAAATGTTCAGAAAATCATTTGGAGCGAATAAAGGAACATATGGGGATAATTCCAAACTTCCTGTTGTGCCTCGCACAGGGCCGTATGTGTTGGACACCCAAGTGATCCCTGCTTCGTGACAGTCAGGAGACTGCATCAGCGTGGCCTTTCAGTGGAGAATTCACAGCATCACTGTCTTTCCTCCATACTGCTGCCTCTAGAATTTCAGGAGGAGGAGGCAGCTGGAAGTCTCATCCTAAAGTTCTGTGCAACGCAGTGAAGATAGACTAATAAAGGAACTCTTCGCAAAGAGGCAGCGATGGTGCATGGCGTCTTGAGGGCGCATATCCCCAACATTCCACGAAGACACCAGGGAAAGGTATCCTTGGAACCTGCGTCTTTCAGCAGAGGGAAGCAGCTCTCTTTCTGTGTCTCAGTAGGGGAAAGAAGGTGGACGAGTTACTTGCCTTTCATCTCTCCCTGCCTCCTAGGATCCAGAGGACATCGGTGGCCGGCAGAGGGCTAAAGTGGGTGCAGCATAGCACCCCCAAAACTGTCAGTGAAAGCGTGAACTCGGACATACCACCGCAGGCTACCTGGGTTCCCACGGGATAGATAGATTTTATTTCTGGCCAATGTTATAGAAGCACATTGTACTGTTAGGAGTCACGGCGCTGGCAGGGGACACCTGTGGAACGCTGGCCTCACGCCCTAGCTGTGCAACTGAATGAATCAGTTGCTTCACAAGTAAAGAGGATTAAACAGCTGAAATAGATTAATGTGCATTAAATGTATTTGAAAAGCGCTGGCAAGTTGTGAGTCTTCAGTAAGCATTCGCGCTTTTCCTTGACGTCAGTGCTGTGATCCGACATAATCTTTCAGCTTGCAGAAATAGCATCAGCGCATGTAATAAAGTATTTGGATGGAACAGCAGCTTCTTTATAGGTCCTTGTATTAAACGTCTTGGTGTAGAGTTTACTGTTTCCTGTCATTGCCCCTGCCTTGTACCGCACCTAAGCTCAAGCTAAATCGCAGATGTTTGTTACAAACTTCCCATGAGATAATGCGGGCAGGATGACCTTCAGTTATCTGTTAGCAAACATTTAAAGGGTAGAAGATTAACATCCAACAATGAATAACACAAACTAGGTTGTCTTGAATTCACTTCCAACATCAGTGTTTAGAACTCTAACATCTTAATCCTTTCTGTTTTCTAATTTAAGGGCGTAAGGAATCTATTTAGGGTCCAGGGCTACTGTATTTTCACTGGATATCCAGACAAGCCATCCTTTGATGGGTCTGGTCAAAGGGTCACTGAAGAAAGAGGTGCTGACCGTGAAGCAGGTGCCCACTGAGACTAAGATCCGTGAGTCAGGGTAAGATGGGATGGAGGGTACACGATCAGGCAGATCTGAGGATCACAGGGGAAGACGAAAACCCAAAATAATGGTTTATTGAATGCCAAGAAGTAGAATCAAACGTTGATTTGGCCAAGGATTAATTATAATTTAAAGTGCATAGAATGAGAAATCTCAGGAAAAAAAGAGAGTGAAATCCAAGTGAAATTTTAGTATAAGTATACTGAGTATTTATTATACCCACAGAATTGACAGTGTGCAGGGGATTCTTGAAATGGCACATGAATACATTTCCTTCCCCTAATACAAAAGACCAGAGCTCAGCAAATACAAAAGTGCATGCTACTCTACTCACAGTTTGCGTATAATACATATTTTTAAATGTCAGCCTACAATTTGTCTCAATTTTCTTTTTAAAATTCACAATTATGCAAACAGTAAGTACATGTAATTCTATATAATTACAATGTGAAAAATACTTTTGGAAAAATATAAAATTCATTTTTATTATGCAGGGTGCATAACACACATACACATGCATATCCTTAGTATTTAAAATGTAAGCCCACCATTTCTTAATATAAGTATCAGGTTCCTATTTTGAAAGTTATCCCATTGTCTGAAAGCATACAAAAATTTCCAATTTAATGAGATGTTTGACATATAGATTTGAATATTCTTAAAACCTCAACAAGTTACTTTTCTATGAAACAAAACAAAGTATTATTTTGATGGATTCAGAGAAAATAAGCAGATAGAGATTAGAAACTGAGTTGTCTCTCTTTCCAAGTTTCCCCCTTTGCTGAGCAGCTGTGTGAAGGTGACACAATTTTGAGAAAATCACGTTTGACATCTCTCTTCCTCATGTATACTTTTCCAATTTGTTTCATTGAGGGAAATTTCTTTGAGAAAGCGTTTTGCTCTGTATTATATTGTTAGTGTGTACACACTGCTCTTTTCTCTGGAATAACTACAGAGCCATCTCCTCACTGGTCATTTGCCTGGGCTCTGGAATAGTATGACAAGGTTCATTGTTAACTGCTTCTTCAGCCGCAAATTAAAGTGTGGGTTTGTTAGTCTTGTTTGGACTTCCTCCTAGATTTTGCTTATCAAGAGAGAATTCGTTAATTCTCCTCTTTTAACTTAAGGTCCTGGCATTTCCAGCAGGGACACATTTTTTGAAGATTAAATTTATCAGTACAATTTGGATGCACATAATAATTATATTCACCATATGGAATTTATATCTATACACGATGTATCTACACTTTTATTTCCCCCATTCCTTACAACCCTCTTCCCCATCTAGTTAACAAAAGATTTATACTTATATTAACTTTCTTTTTTTGCTTTTCCTTTTCTTACTTTCCCTCTTCTCCCTCCCTACTGCCCTTTCCCATTTCAATGTTTTCTTCTTATTTCACATTATCTTTCATACATTTTGGTCTTTTTTTACACATGTGTGTCTGATTTCTTTCACCTAAGAGAATGGTCTGTAAGTGCAGCCATTTAGCCATAAATATCTCAAGTTTGTTCTTTACAGCTGAGTAGTACTGCATTGTATAAAAACACATTTTCTTAATCCATTCATTTGTTATAGGTATCTGATCTGTTTCCAAGATTTAGCTATTACCAACTGTGCTACTATGATCATAGGTGTGCATGCATCACTATGGTATGATTCTTTTAATTGTTTCAGGAAGACACTTAAGTCTAGTCGGATCAAATGGAACCTAGCAGTCCACATTTCCATTGACAGTAGAGAAGTATTCCTTTTTCTTTACAACCCTACCAGCATATATTATTGGTTGCTTTCTTGATAGCAGCCATTCTTTCTTGAGTGACGTGAAATCTCGGTGTTGTTTTAATTTACATCTCTCCAACGACCAGTGATGGTGAACATTTTTGCATATATTTATTTACCATTTGTACCTCTTCATTTGAGAAGTGTGAATTCATCTCAGATGCCCATTTTTTATTGTGTTTTTTTTGGGGCGCTGACTTTTTTAGTTCTTCATATATTCTAGATATCAACCTTTTGTCTGAAGAACAGCTGATAAAACTTTTTAAAATCATTGTTAGATATCTTTTTGCTCTGCTGGTGATTTATTTTGCTTTTTAATAAGATGAGATCTGAGATCCTAGTTGTTGATTCCTTGTAATATTTCCCAAGCAATTGGGGTTTTGTTCATAATGTCTTTGCCTTTACCAGTGTCTTTAAGAATTCTACCTGTTCTCTCTTCCAGCAGATTAAGTGCTTTTATTTTAATATTTAGATGTTTGATCCATTTTGATTTTAGTTTAGTGTGTGCTGAGAGACATGGGTTTAGTTTTAGTGCTCAGCATGTAGAAAAGCATCATTTATTAAAGAAGCTGTCTTTCTTCCATGGAAAATGTCTGGATCCTTTGTCAAGGACTGAGTGTGTTTGGAGTTGCTTCTGTATATATGTTCCACAGATCCTCAAGTCTGAGGGGGCAATTATTTTTATGTGTTC